>JARVZY010002218.1:0-87500 GCA_030686995.1 Artemisia argyi
ATATATATATATATATATATATATATATATATATATATATATATATATATATGTTAATTTTTACAGTTTTAAAATGTTTCAAAAAGCAAATCACACGCCTTGAGCCAGTCATTATCGAATGTGATATACCAGCAATGTGTCCACAAGGTATTAATGTTTGCTTTTAATAGTAGATGTATTAGGGTTTGATTTTAATTCTCTGCAAGGTATTCTTCTACAACGAAAACTTATGATATACTATTTGTTATATTTATGTTATAATTCGTGTTATTTTATAAATTTACAGCGTCTAAGCCACCAGAAGAAACTGAATCACAAGTGATGAAGATCTTAAAAAAAAAAAAAAACAAAAAAAAAACAAAAAAAAAAAAAACAAAAAAAAACTTCTGGTATATGAATTGCTAATTATTTTAGATGTATAGTTTGATATATGTATGAATTTCTAATTATTTTAGATATGTGGTTTGATATGTTAGGTATTTAGCATATATATATATATATATGTGTTAATTTTTACAGTTTTAAAATGTTCCAAAAAGCAAATCAATAGTGTGACCCAGTCATTATCGAAGGTGATATAACAGCAATGTGTCCACAAGGTATTAATGTTTGCTTTTAATATTAGATGTATTAGGGTTTGATTTTAACAACCAATGAACACTTTAGTTTCAATATAGGCAGTCTAAAGGTAAGATGGTTACTTATTGTATTTGAAGAACTATAGTGGAGGCTTTTGATGTGGTTCAGCTATACAAAAAACAAAAGTGGTTACGAACATTGTATGTTTGTGAATGTATTATGTAGAGTCAATAATTGATGTATTTTACACACGTTTGCATGAGAACCAATGGAATCATGAATTAGAACCACCATGTGAGGAAATGGTTCAAAGAATTGATGAAAGCATGATGCGTTTAATTCAAGGAGAGGAGACTATATATGAATCATAATATTCTGTTTCTCGGGGCGGCTCAAACACAAATTTAGATGATTCAATATATACTACAAATTTCCTCAACTGTATAAGGATGTACAGTCTTCCGCAACATACAATAAAGTTAAAGATTGGTAGTCATGTAATTTTAACACAAAACATTAATCGAAGAGCAAGTCTATGCAATGGTACAAGCTTACAATTTCTTTATGAACAAAGAATTCCTTCAAATTAGATAGAAGACAGTTTGCTTTTAAATTATGTTAATACCCTCTCCTATTAACAACAATAGGTTATTATATTTTGTGATAAACGTTGTTAGGTTATTAACAATACGTGTATGAAACATGCAACTAAACAAATTTAACTAAAATAACCAGCAAGCATATCATAAAGACATTCTGTATACCAAGTGTTACACTTTTTTCCTTTTTATGTGTACGTATGCATAACCTAATTTGACATTATATATAGATCATAATATAACCATTATTTTCACATCAAAGTCACTCAAAGTCATTCTGCAAGGTTCAGAAGGTAAGCGTCCACGAATTTTATCTACAAATATCGACAAATACATATTTGAAAGTGTTTGGTGGAACATGTTACATGTCAAAACGGGACACTTTGGTAAATATAGTTACCCTGAATTGATTTTTGTTCAAATATCATCAAACGAGACTACCTTATGATGAGCAATAGTCTTATTACTAACTCAGATGACTACTAATTACTAACTACATTTTATTCTATGCAACCCATAAACATATTATAGTAATGAAAATACGTTTAATAAAATAAATATCACATATGACAATAAACTAAATAGCAACTCATTATAAGTTGACTTACTTTGCAAACACATTTAACGATTTAACATGGAAAATGAACCTAACCACTTCCTTAATTAACTTAGTTAAGGTAATTGTCTGTTCAGCTAACTTTTTACACTATAAAATTAACTCATTTTCACCATATCACAGTCACAATTCACAGACTAAGTATAATTATCAGGCTTTGAATCATGTTACCTCTATCGGAGAATGTGAAACGTTCTGCTACACATGAGAATGATGAAGTAAAGTCACCTAAGTAAGTATCATAGTTTCATGATGCATTGTTTTCCTTTTTTATTTGCAAAGACATGTATTTTTTTATACTGAAAATACTCATTTCACGTAACAGGAAGCAACGAATCCAGGCCTTGCAAGAATCTGATCTTAAATAGTCTGTTGGCTCATCAGGTTCATAGTAATCTGTTTATTTCTCTACATTGAAAAATATATTTTGCATTTGAATTCTTTGTTGATATTATTATAAATATATGTCTATGTTTTTTAGACAGTAAAGACTCTAAAGATGATGCAACCAGCTGGGACTTCCATCCTGAGGAGATCTATGCACGTTTCGAGGCTGAATATAGAGAGAAAAAGTTGCAGCGGTGGACAAAGAGCCAACAGAAACCAAATCCAAAGAAAAAACCAAACAAGCTCAAAGCTGCAATCAAGAGAAGACTGAGAGCTTTGGAGGCTGACCAACAAGAACAGTTTAGCAATGAGGATCATCTTGATGATTTAGATTATGATAATTTTCATGTAACATTTGATCCAGAAAAATCACCAAAGTTTAATTGTTAAACTATTGTTCAAATTTATTTCTTTGTGTTAAATTATTTCTTTTTGTCTGTTATGCAAGAGGAAAAAAAAAACATATAAGCTAAAGGCTGCAATCAAAAGAAGATTCAAATTCTACTAAAACAAACGATAATCATATTATGTAATTTAATTATTATGTATATATTAAAAGATAATTACTAAAATAAACGATACTCGTTATATTTAAAAAAATTCAAATCACTAAAAGGTTTCAAAAACTATAATCATCTTAAACAAATAAGGATCATTATAGCCTTTTAATTAAATAACTTAGAATTTAATCCTTATATAGATATGCAGACTATAACATAAGGATATAATGACAGTGTTTATATATGTGTATATATATATATATATATATATATATATATATATATATATATATATATATATATATATATAAACACTGCCAGTTATATATTTGTATAAATATATCTAACCCATAATATACTTATAAATTTATTCACTATGGTTTATGCAAGGAGTACATATATACATAATTGTAAGGCGTCTTTAAAGCCTTACAATTAAGGATGCATTAACACTAAGACATAAACCTATTTATATACACATTAAGCCCTTAATTAACTGAAATTACACATATTATCCTTTAATATTATATCTATTTAAAACAACCCTTAACTTTCATAATTTACAAGTTTAAGCCCTTAATTTTAATTAATTACAATTCATACCTTTTAAGCAAATCGTCCCGTATTTTCGTGAACACAACTACATCACCAAATTCCAATTCCTTTTCTTCAAAGAAAGCATCCCAGTTATTTTGGTTCAACAAATATTTGGAAAAAGCACCATGCCCATTTGGATTCAGACGGCTAACATGGACATTAAACACATGACCTTCACATCTAAAGACGATTTCATTTTCATTCCCCAAACCGGCTAAAAAATGAGCAGGAATACTCTGAAAAAAAATTATTCTGACAACTCAAATACTACAGACATTAATTAATCAAAAAGGCTACTCGGTGTACAAATAACAAATCCCTTTCATTACCTTCTAAAAACAGGGACAGTGACAACCCAAAATATATGATATGTATTGAGTTTATAAAAAGCGTATTAAAAACGTAAGGTTATTACCTAACTTATTTCAAACTCTTGGTAAGGCATCACGCATGTTTGAAACCGAAAATAGCCTTGATTTCCATCTCCATAACCTCCAATTTGTATCCCGTCATTGTCATAACCTGTTACGTAAAATGAGTCGTCCCCTTCTTCTATAAAGTGCAATACATTAACATCCTCATTCAAGTTATCCGCAACAAACTCATTCCATCTTTTACCTCTGATCTCATAAATTCCAAATCATGATCTGAATATAGCAACTTTTTTCATGTTTCTTGCGATTCCTGTCAAGTACATATGCCTGTTTCCAGTGTAGGCCTCCTCTTCAAATACATCAGGAAGTTTAAGTTTGTCAGGATACGCATCGTGGTGGATCAGTTGCACAACAAATTCAATCGGCATCTTCCTACAAAATAAGCAAACCTTAAATATTACAACATTTTTTATTTACCATATATATTATCATATAACTTCAATTCGCTACAACATTCAGCTTCATCCTTTTATTCTTATGTTGTACTAATCCGGAAACCCAAAGCATACACATTTCAACCAATTACATTCTTCAATTTCAATAAACAAATTATCATCTTCTATGTTAGTAACATTCATCGTCATACTTTTATTCTTATTTTGAACTAATCCGGAAGCAACGATCTTATACATTTAATAAACTCCTTAAATATCAACCTTTGAACATACCAACAACTATATCTAAATATAGCGTACTCCCTTTTCTACCTTTTTTCCATTATTGGATTTCAATAAAGTAATAATCAGATAAGTCAACTTTTAGACATCACTAATTTATCAAATATACCTAAATCCAAAATAACCAGTTCCACATCATACCAATATAACTAATTTCTCAAATCAACCTAAATCTAAAACAACCAAATCCATATTTATTATTGGATCCATATTTCAATGTATCTATAATCTTAGTGTAACCAAACAAATTAAATAAAACGTAAAATTACAAGCCATGCCATACTTTGTTTTATATGACTTGATCAACAGGTAAAATGATGTTACACAATCTGTCCAAATACCTATCTGGTCAATGACAATTGCTTTTTTCCTTTGACCTAATGCGTTACATGAAAGATTGATACAAGCAAACATGGCCGCACGTGACAAAACATGTTTTCACAAGTCATTTCAGATAAATAGCACATATACATTACTGGATTCAGCTTGCAATCCACTAAATGATGTATACATACCTTGCCAAACAATCAGGCAATGATATTAGGAAAAAACGCTGACATACACCCATTTGATGGAAACGGATTTCAATCACAACACTTTAATTTTGCTGGATATAACAAAGTATTTGTACCAGCCGACAACAACGATGCAATTTTAACAAGTAAAGTTACTCTAAAAAAAAGTGTGTGTAATATATGCAGCATGAACCACAGGGTTACAAAATTTAAGCACGTCTGCTACCCACTACCACTTTAGCCCATACCTTCCAGAAACGGATTATATACTAAGCATGTAAGTTTACAATAAGCCTTGGCAATATAAAATCACAGACTGTGGTAATGTTAAACTAAACATTAACTGTCCAGGTATGAGAAGTTGGTACCACCTCCGCTTTTACAAAATGTGCGCACATATCGATACAACAACATCGAACAGGAAAACAAATGACAACTAAAACATACGCACGCCACACAAATGACCTGATATACTTATAACATCTTAAAACAAACGCAAGTTCAATCGAAAAATTCAACATACCCTATGGTTGGAATGGTCTTGCAATTTCTGAGCTCAATTGCTCACCTAAATCAACCCTAGATCAGACCTATTATGGACTTTTTTAGCTGGTGCATGACAAAATGATGATCAGACAGTTAACTTACAGACATCAAAAAGGCAATGAGAAATATTTTTAAAATTAACCTAAAATTGTTTTTGAAATCACAAATAAACTATCTCGGAGTTTTTTGATGTACCTAAGCTAATTAGATCTAATATGAGTAAACAAATGCCCAGCAGAGTGAACTGGGGTAGCCAGTGCAGGTTTCCTTGCCACTCTAGGTGGTAGGTCAAGTAGTTAACTACATCGTTTGCACCCACTCAACTGAAACACATTTAACTTTAGATAAGAAAAAATTGACTTACAGTGCTTTAAAACGTAGGAAGCAATAGAAGAAACAATAACCAACAACCCAAAACAAGTATCCTCAATTAATCAAGTTAAACGTAACATCAGAGTGTAAACCTAAACTATGCAAATTTCAAGACAACCAACACTAACCAAACAGTATATTAATAAACATTCCCCCGCAAAACATCCGACACTAATAACCCAAATAATTAAAACTCTTCACCAAAATAAAAACTTTCAAACTGTCTAATGATAATTACAAACACAACCAAATTACCAATAGTCATATACCCATACACAAAAATCAGAAAAGCCCCAATTTTGCTAATTCCAGTTCAGAATATAACAATTTTGCAAAACTCAAAACTAGGGTTTGTCAAATCGTCACATTCACATAATAAGATCCATTTAAACAAAGATATTCTAACAAACCTAATCAATTCACAATGAAATTAGGGCAAATGAATAGATTGAAAATTGGAAAACCCTAATTTTGGGTGAAACGCGTATTAAATTTCGCAAAATAGCAAGACCGTGTGTTTGAGTCATGTGTGTGTGAGAGAAAACTACCCTTTTTTTATATAAAATATGAAACGAAAAAAGGAAAATAATTAAATAAAAAATAATAAACATAAAACTAAATACATTCATCATTAATATTGTTATAAGTTACCATATCCATACATCATCATCAGCACCACCAAGTGCTGGAAATCCATCAAAAGACTACCATATACAAAACCCTACAAACCCTACATCAACCCAACCAAAAGAACCTAAACAAAGAAAACCTAATCATCATAGAAATTCATGATTTCCATATGCTCCTCCTTCTCAATCAACCCCTCACGAATTTCAAACAACAAACCCCTCAACACCTCCAACTTCCTTCTGTCACGGATTTGTTGCACACACATACACTCATAAACATCACCAGCAGCTTCTTCATCATCATGGTTAAGTGACCACAATTCAGCCATCCTTTCAGTTTACTCTTCAATCTTCCTCTGTAACTCATTGCATGGCTCCCCCATGAACCTGATGAATGCTTCATCTTCTGTGTAACTCTGAATGAATAAAAACTTAAAGATTTGGTGAAACTTTTCAAGTCTAGAGACTTTTGTTAAGTCATTGATACGAGGGGTTTCTTCAGCCATTGAAATTATAGGTAGATGAAAGTTGTTTTTGATAATAATGAATAACTATGATAAATTAGTGGGTATATAAACAAAATCTATCTAATAGATTTGATCAGTAACCAAACAGTTTTCATCATTGCAAGTTTTAATTACACTGATTGATTGGTTTTCCCATGCAGAATAAATTACGTTTTATTAAGTTTTGCAGTAACACATAAAAACTACAACTTATGATAAAAATTATAAATTTACCCATAAATTTGGCAATATTACATAACTAACACTCAAAGTTAACCATTTTTGATAAATTATAACCAAACACATTTAAAAAAAATATTATCCTACCAAAAACTAAAAAACTTTGGATAAAAATCAAAATGTCAGTGCCTACGCATTACCAATAAAATTAAAAAATGCGGAAAATCATAAATACTTTTATATTACTACGAACATAACCGATCAACTATATCAAACAAAAAAAAACAATCATAAAAAAATAAAAATTACTTACTTAAGTATTAATAGCATTTTTATATATTTTACAAAGATGTAAATTAAAAACAAAGGAGTGTAAAAGAAGAATATGCAAGAAACTGTACAAATTAATATCATGTATGGCAACTACTATATTTTCAAAAGCATGTACTTATAACTTCAATTAAACATTTAACAAATGTAAATTAAAGATGTATGTTCCAAATATATAGTAAATGTAAATGTATAGCATAAACGTAAATGTGTATAATTTTTAAAAATGAACAAAAAAAACGATAAATTTTCTTTAAGATCATTCTTTCATTATGGTGACGCATGTCAACGATAATTACAACGGGCTCACAAAGCATGCCCGCCTATTAGGCGGGCCATAACCACTATCCCAATCCCTATCCCCTTTCCTATCTATGTGATTGTTTATTAGGTTAAAGACAAAGAAAGGTAATCTTCACAACAAAGACCACAAAACCAAATTCAAGTAAAATCACGTGAATAGTGCAAATCACAAAACATGCCCGCCCATTGGGCGGGCCATGACCACTAGTGTATATATATATATATATATATATATATATATATATATATATATATATATATATATATATATATATATATATATATATTAATATTGATATTTTGTATCGTTTAAAAATATTGTAGGTGTGATTAAGTATTAATTGTTATTTATTTAATATGGATGTATTCCTTCTTGTTATGTTTTTGTTATATAGCTGTTAGTTATGAATAGTTAGTTGTGAGTGTTAGATGTAAGTAGTAGCCACAGATTATAGGCCATTGCATATTGAAATGTACGGTATGAAATTTTAAACAATGTAATGATTGTTTGTTATTTTTATGAACATAAACATGTTTTTATAAGCGATTGATTGGTGATATTATTATGAAATGACATATTAAGTATTTATATAATGTAGTGTTTATGATATATATTATTTTGTATATTCGTAATGTAGTACAATGAATCAAATAAATTATTTGTGGTTTTTATAATACATCTCCACAGGTTTTTAGATGAGATCATGAAAAAAAAATTGTGTGTGTAAACAAAGTAAGGAAAAACCACTAAGTAAACAGGATGAATCATTTATTCGAAAGAAATATCAACTAATAAGTCAATTACAGTAGAGAGTAAAATGCTTGTAACTAAGAATGTAATAAACGGCCATGCACGCATGCTCCAATCTTTAAAATGTAGATGAAAAGTAAATCTTGACAGCCTTGGTAAGGCAATGAGCGTTTGTTAATAACCTAATAAGTATAGAGTTCTGTAATGTTTTCGCCACTAACAATTCTTTCCGCATATGGATCGCTCTTTCAATGTCGAAGTCCCACATCTTCAAGAACCTGGATGAAAGAAAATAAGAGATTTAGCCTTTGCCTTGAAATAAAATGTTCACCTAATCCTGCCAATAATATTCATAAACATGAGTATATGACACACATCAAATCTCATTTTCAATACTAAAATTAGTAAACTGGTCATATATTTGTACTTAACGTACAAGTTGATATGTAGTGAACTTTTATGGGTCCACTATAACTTTATATTAATCGTAATGTTTTATTGGCATGCCATACTTCACAGTAAAGAGTAAAGTCAGGATTACCATTAATTTGGTTTTACATATGCTAACGGACATATAGCTAATCCTGACATTAAAGAGTAATGTTTTATAAACAAATTTTGAATAGCTAATCCTAACATATATCATGGTCTCATGGACTTGTAATTATTTGTTGCTCAATATTATTTTGTCATTAATTGATTAGGTGTGATTAAGTATTATTTTTTTTTATGTTAGATTTTTTTTACCTTTTCATTCTTATTACGTGTTGAAGTAAGTGATGTGTATCTTTATATATGGTAACTTTTAAATGTTTTTAGGTATTATATTTGGAGATATGGTTTTTATTTAATTATACATCCGATTAATTAGATTAAAGATTTTAATGATGTGTTACTACTTAGGATTTGATTGGCTCAATGGATCGGAAATGATTATTGTATTTGTTTTGGTTGGTAGTGTTTTTATTTTGTTTGTGTTATTTCGATCAAGTTATTTTAATAAGTGTAGGTTGCGTTTGGTTTAATATATGGGTTGAAACCCACTGTTGGAAGACGACAGTGGGATCAAATTTGAGTTGTTTGTTGTATTGCAAAATTTAATGAGATTGTGTTATTGATAAAACATGTTTAGTTCTTTTGCGATTTAGACCCAGTTACGTAAAGAGTGGTGTGGTTGTTTTTTTTTTACTCAAGACAATCACAGCCACATAGGGTGTGCTTTGTTTTTTTGTGTCAGCGTACGGAATACTTGGCGTTGGTTGGATCCAACCAACACCCATGTAGGGTGTCATGGCTCGGTTAACAACAACAACACAAGGGGTGTTGAATTTCACGTCTGAGTTTGTGTTTATTTTGGTCGGTTATAAGTACCTCAGGTCAATTGCGTGGGGTGCATAGGCTTTAGTTGTGGTTTGTTTGGCCTAATGAGAGAACGACTCAACGACCTGAATGGTTGTCTTGGTGTGAGTCGTATAGTTTACTCTTGGTCCAAGAACATTCAACATAGGACTGCCTTGATTCATGTCATCGCAAGACATCACAAGGGTGTGTTTGTTTGTTCAGGTCTAGCTCAAGAACATCAAAGAATGTGATATGTGAGAATCGCACCAGGCTTTACCTCTCAAGGGATCTTGTAGTATAGTATAGTGACAAGTACCGGGGGATTGATCGTTCAGCTAGGAATAGTGTCGCTAGGATTAGAAAACCTAAATACTAGTTCTAAAGGTGAAGGATGATTATTTTTTGTATTTTTATATTTTTTTAGAAAAGCAAGTAAAAATCTCGGGTTTGAAAGATTTGGGCGGAATTAGTTGCTTGTCAACTAACCCAATACTAAAGATGCAATCAAAATAAAATACTAGAAATGAAAATAAACTAAATTAAACTAAGGTTGTGAGCAATAAGTGGAAAAGTTGTGTTTACTTAGATTTCACTACTCCCTAGATATCTTTTACATGTTAATTACTTGTTATAGTTGCGTGGATGACGGATTGTATTCCTTAATACCATTCATGGGGTGGCGCACTTAATTCCCTAATCCTGTGAGTGCCTACTTCACTCCTATGTCGAGCCGGCTAAGAAGCTCCTAACATGGGATCATTAGAATTTACTCATGCATTAAATACAACCAATAAAACCTAGTGCACGTCAGTTCATGTTTCCTAAGACGTTCAAGCATGTTACCATTTGGGGATCTACCAGTTTTCTTAAGCCTAACATCGAATTCATTCATCCAATACAACTATAAACAAGTAATCAACACATAATTAACATCTAGGTTTCATTAGATCCAAGCAAACACAAGATAGATCTAGCCTAGCATGATGGAATTAAGACAAGAACAAGATATAGACAACCAACACATAGACATATTGATTGAATTGAAAGAATACTTATCTCAATTACACATGAAAGGTATCAAGGGCTTAGAACCCTTGAAAAACCTGTAAAATTCGTACCAAGTTCGTCCTTAGGGTTTCTCCAAAACTTCTCTCTTTTAATGTGAAAATTAGAAAACTATATATAGGAAATAGGGTCTGACGGCGTCAAGACAAATTTTGTGACGCCGTCATCTCGCCGCCAAAATACTTCTCGGACTGCCTTGATCTACTTTTGACGCCGTCATGTGTTAGCATTTTCCAGCCCGTCATGCATTTTACTCTTGACGCCCTACTTCATGACGCCGTCAAATCTGTACTGGGTCGTCATGGAATTTACTCTTGACGCCGTCAGAAATTTCTTCTTGACGTTGTCACCTACTGTTCCCAGCAAGGAAAATTAAGACTTTGGCGTTTTCTTCACTTTTATGCTCCAAAAATGTTCGAATTGCTTCCTTTTCCAGATTTCACTCCCAAAGTACCTAAAATCACAAAAGGAACGATTTAGGGCAATATTTGATCAAATAAAGTCAATTCCGGGCATAAATGACCCCCTAAAAGTGGTTCATTTTTCGCCTCATCATATACCCTTACACTTGAGATTTGCTTGTCCTCAAGCAAATGCGCTTTTATACTAATCAAAATACAAGTTAGGGGTCATTTAACACTAATATAAAAGTAATTACAACAAATAGTCGTTCCACTAAAGACCAATAGACAAGCACGGAGGTCATATACTAGCACCTCACAAATAGTGTTTAGATACTCACATCTCTCGGGTGTAATAAAGAATAAATTACAATATGGAAATGGAAAACATCTCTCACTAACTGTCATAGCAAAATAGATTACCATAGGCTTGGGAAAGGATCAAACCTCCACCACATGGCGTAAGCACCTAGGATAAACTATCAAAGAGGTCTTTTTAAAGGGTTGTAACGTTAGGTGTAGGGATATGAAATACACGGTTTTGTTGGATAAAGGAAGTTTTACTGGTGGCGAGTTAACAATCTTGGTTAATTACATGTACAATATGGCATTGCTAAGCCAAGACTAGACTTGACTTAAGCTAATAAATGAAAAATAACAAAAACATAAAATGAACATAAAATGAAAAGGGATGGTAGTCTGTTTTTTTTTTTTTTTTTTTTTTTTTTTTTTTTTTTTTTTTGTGACATACACTCTTTCCCTACCATCCAAAATAATACATCATAGGGAATGAACATTCCCCTTATACTTGAATTTTTACATACTTTACAATAAGCTAATCTAATGACTCGAATTAAGAAAATTAAAACACTTGGAGTACTTTTAAGATTAACGTACATATGGGGGTAATAAATGATGTTCTTCCCCATTACTCCATAAAATAAGTACTTTACCCATGAGTCCCAATCGTCTCAAAACAATATGTACAAGGATATGACTCGACTTAGCAACCATGTAATCAATTAGATAGTTAACTTATGGTTTAACAAATAACAATAATGCACTAAAGATGAGCGCATACACGGAAGGCTAAGGCGATTTGGGTGTACATTTAAGTGGGGTGTAACAAATTCTTCCTTTAAGTAAAATGCTTAAAGTTAGAAACGAAAAGATAGGCTCGGAGGGGTGTACTAGGGGTTTCGTGTACTAAAAATGAGTACAACGCTAAGGGTATGGGAAAAATTAGTTGACTTAACTAGCCAAGTAATATGACTTAAATGGTCAAGTAATTATAATACGGGTTTAACACAAGGGTGATCCTAATGCCTCTTATCATGTAGTAAATCCTACCACACGAATGTAGTCTCACTAGCGGTCTCGGGATGCCTCACTAACGCAAGTTCTAGAATCTAAATGCTACCGGTACACTCATAAGCACTAATAGTAAATGCTTTTCCTATCAAATATAAAGGCGAACCTCACATATTTGGGTGGAAAATTTTTCTGAATAGTACGGTTATGTGCTAGTCATACAATCTCCTATCCATGAGATGCTTGCTATGGCTAAAGTTTCACTCCTAAATGTTGTAAAAAATTTTAAATTTGGCGCTAAAATTGCACTAACAAGTATTTCTCATAGTTTTATTACACATCTACTATCAAACAAAACAAACTCAAGCGAAAGTGCATATGTAAGGTATCATCTTTTTACCCTCCCCTTACACTTAAGATGAACATTGTCCCCAATGTTCAAGTAAAAAATGTAAAAGTTAAAAAGTAAAAAGAATGAAATCAAATACTCCCCTGATTCGCTCGGTATGGATAATTAGGTGGCTAGGTTAAATCTTCCTCCAAGAAAATGAACAATCAAAGCTTCCCTTCCAGAATATAAATCATTTTCTTGTCATACATAACCTGTAAATCCTTAGAAAACAAACAAAAACAACCTCGCGTAAAATCGGCAGTATCCTATATAAGTTACTAAATCCTAGAAAACAAGATAAGATATAATGCTTGCGGAATGAAGTTTGCAGATTTCCTGGAGATTATAAAACTTAATAATTCACAAAAACCATAAGACTCCGTTAAAAAAACAAAACTGGTAAAATTTCTAGATTTTTACACGTGACGCCGTCAAGAATTAATTCATGACGCTGTCAGAAGTGATCTGCAGAAATTCTTATGTTAAGTTTCCAGAAAATTTCTAGAAAAACTTGGTCCTACTTCCTGGAAAATCCTGCAAAAATTCATTATGACTCAATACAAGCATTTGACTCTAACAAATACGAATATACAAGTTCATTTAATATTGTGGAGAATCATGATCAGTTTGTTTCTTAAAAACATATTTGGGGTTTCCCCTTACACTTATCTTTTGCAAAAATACTTCTAGGTGGAGTTAAGACTAGGCCAAAACAACAAAGTAAAGTATTTCCATTATTTAGTTTAGAAACATGATCAACCAACAATAAAAATAAAGCATGCATACGGAAGCAAATAACAAACAAAAATAAAATCACACAAAACATGGGTTGCCTCCCAAGAAGCGCTTTTCTTTATTTACGAGTCTTGTAGCTAGACTCAAGGTCATGGGTTACTACGTGACCTCATCGTTGGTTCCACTCTCTAGGTCATCTTCTAAACCAGTTTTGTATTCCGGACCTAGTTGCAAGCATTCTTTGTAGAAACCAAGCATCCTATTCTTTACATACTCTACTCCTCTACGTCTATCCTCCTCATTCCTATAATAAGCCGCTTGCTTGTGTTCCTTTTCGAAATTAGAGAGAAGGCGGTATTGCTCAATCTTGTAGGGCATTTGATAGGCAACCTCATCATTCTCTTTCTTGAACCTAACTATCCCTAGAGTCGGGTCATAACTCATCCTAGTGGCTTCAACAAATGGTTTTCCAAATATTACTTGGCTTAGGCAATCATCGATCACCGGACGAGTGTCTTCTACTATCATAAAATCGATCTCATAGGTGAGATTACCTATAATCACATGAAATCCCTTCACTCTCCCTACAAAATTACTTATTAAATTCCTATTGGGCATCATCCTAAAATCGAGTTGTTTCTTCATCACCCAATTGTAATAAGTCCTAGTCATGATGTTTACGAGAGATCTAAGATCAATGTAAGCTTTCCATATATGCATGTGCCCGATATTGCATGGTATGTTAATATTAGAGGGGTCTCCCATTTTGATAAGGGGGGTGCCAAGGATATATGGTCTCTCGGGACTATCGAATAAATCCTTATGGTATTCCCGTTCTTCCTTGGTGGGCAACTTATCAAAGTACTTTTCTATAGGCTCTACCTCCTCTAATTCCTCTCCCTTATTAACCTCAACTTCCCTACTCTCATCCTTAGTCTCGGCTTCTACTCTAACTTCATCCTTGTCACTCTCTTCTATCTCCTTATCTATTGGCTTAATGGTGACAACATTGACAAAGTGGACATGTTTGGATGATGAGGGGTCCTTAATTTGGATTCCATTATTGGTGTCCCCAGTGTCCTTCCTAGGTGTGGCTAACGCTTGGTTGTTGAGGGCCTTTAACAAGTTGTCAATCTTGTTGGTCATCTCCGTTTATTGTTGGTTGAATTCGGTTTCAATCCTAGCTATGCGAGCTTCTTGAGATGCCATAAACTTTGACATCAATCCTTCAAGATTGTTGGTACTACCATAGTTGTTAGAAGGATTGTTGTTGAAAGTACGGTTGGAGGGTGGACCGTTTGGTTGGTAACGATTAGGCGGATTGGAAGAATTGGGTTGATTTTGTTTCCACCTAAGGTTTGGGTGATTTTTCCAAGAGGGGTTGTATGAATCACCGTAAGTGTTTGGCTCGGGCTTAAAAGTGTACCACTTATCTCCCGCTTCGTCGGTACGCGTGGATGCGTAGTCCACAAAAGCTGTTCCGGGGAGTTCCATACAATCACGAGTGTCGTAATTCGCATGAAGAAGTGATTTTGTTCACTTGGCTTGAAGGTTTAGGAGCTTCGTAAGATTTCATGAGAAACTTGACTTGGTCCTCAAGTTCCATGATCCTACGGTCGGGAGTGCTAGAATTGTTCGAAGGCAAAGATATTGCCTTGACCGTTTTGTTCAAATCACGGGGGTCATTCCAACTTTTGTTGTTATAGAGAGCAAGATCTTCTATGAGTTCCCATGATTGTTCCGCACTTAGATCACGTAGCTTACCACCGGCCGATTGGTCAATGGCTCGCCTCATGGATAGATCGATATGGTCATAAAAAATTTGGACTTGGAGCCAAAGATCTATGCCATGATGAGGGACTTTTTGGAGTAAGTCCTTGAAACGAGTCCATGCTTCATAAAGAGATTCATTTTGACGTTGTTGGAACATCAAGATGTCATTTCTAAGCTTAGTAGTTCTCCCCGGTGGGAAAAATTGAGCAAGGAAAAGAGTGGTGAGATCATCCCATGTGGTGATGGATCCCGCGGGTAAATGCTCAAGCCATTGACTAGCTTGATCCCGTAGAGAGAATTGGAATAGGCGTAATCGGGTTGTCTCTCTAGTTTCAACATCTAGGTCTATGGAATCTACAATTTTAAGGAAGTCCTTATGATGTTGGTTTGGATCTTCGGAACGAAGTCCATGGAATGCACATCCGCTTTGCACCAACCGGATGGTGTCGGATCGCAAGGGGGTCACATTGACTCCGATGAGCTCAATGGTGTTTCGGTAGCCTTGGTGGCTAGGTCGGGAATACTCTCCTAAGGTTCGGGGCCTAAGAGGTTCTAGTGGTGGGTTTTGTTGTGGTGGGATGACGGGTTCAAGGATGTTCCCATCGTCCATGATGTCGGGTGGTGAAGAGTTACGAACAAAGACACAAAGAAATAAGATAGACTAAAGAAAACCTAAAAATAAAAAATAAAATCTTACTAGAAAGGAATCTAGCAAGTAGACCTAATAAAAAGAAATTCTATCCTAGACAATAACTATTCCCCGGGCTGCGGCGCCAAAAACTTGATGCGTGGGAATAACAATAATGCACTAAAGATGAGCGCATACACGGAAGGCTAAGGCGATTTGGGTGTACATTTAAGTGGGGTGTAACAAATTCTTCCTTTAAGTAAAATGCTTAAAGTTAGAAACGAAAAGATAGGCTCGGAGGGGTGTACTAGGGGTTTCGTGTACTAAAAATGAGTACAACGCTAAGGGTATGGGAAAAATTAGTTGACTTAACTAGCCAAGTAATATGACTTAAATGGTCAAGTAATTATAATACGGGTTTAACACAAGGGTGATCCTAATGCCTCTTATCATGTAGTAAATCCTACCACACGAATGTAGTCTCACTAGCGGTCTCGGGATGCCTCACTAACGCAAGTTCTAGAATCTAAATGCTACCGGTACACTCATAAGCACTAATAGTAAATGCTTTTCCTATCAAATATAAAGGCGAACCTCACATATTTGGGTGGAAAATTTTTCTGAATAGTACGGTTATGTGCTAGTCATACAATCTCCTATCCATGAGATGCTTGCTATGGCTAAAGTTTCACTCCTAAATGTTGTAAAAAATTTTAAATTTGGCGCTAAAATTGCACTAACAAGTATTTCTCATAGTTTTATTACACATCTACTATCAAACAAAACAAACTCAAGCGAAAGTGCATATGTAAGGTATCATCTTTTTACCCTCCCCTTACACTTAAGATGAACATTGTCCCCAATGTTCAAGTAAAAAATGTAAAAGTTAAAAAGTAAAAAGAATGAAATCAAATACTCCCCTGATTCGCTCGGTATGGATAATTAGGTGGCTAGGTTAAATCTTCCTCCAAGAAAATGAACAATCAAAGCTTCCCTTCCAGAATATAAATCATTTTCTTGTCATACATAACCTGTAAATCCTTAGAAAACAAACAAAAACAACCTCGCGTAAAATCGGCAGTATCCTATATAAGTTACTAAATCCTAGAAAACAAGATAAGATATAATGCTTGCGGAATGAAGTTTGCAGATTTCCTGGAGATTATAAAACTTAATAATTCACAAAAACCATAAGACTCCGTTAGAAAAACAAAACTGGTAAAATTTCTAGATTTTTACACGTGACGCCGTCAAGAATTAATTCATGACGCTGTCAGAAGTGATCTGCAGAAATTCTTATGTTAAGTTTCCAGAAAATTTCTGGAAAAACTTGGTCCTACTTCCTGGAAAATCCTGCAAAAATTCATTATGACTCAATACAAGCATTTGACTCTAACAAATACGAATATACAAGTTCATTTAATATTGTGGAGAATCATGATCAGTTTGTTTCTTAAAAACATATTTGGGGTTTCCCCTTACACTTATCTTTTGCAAAAATACTTCTAGGTGGAGTTAAGACTAGGCCAAAACAACAAAGTAAAGTATTTCCATTATTTAGTTTAGAAACATGATCAACCAACAATAAAAATAAAGCATGCATACGGAAGCAAATAACAAACAAAAATAAAATCACACAAAACATGGGTTGCCTCCCAAGAAGCGCTTTTCTTTATTTACGAGTCTTGTAGCTAGACTCAAGGTCATGGGTTACTACGTGACCTCATCGTTGGTTCCACTCTCTAGGTCATCTTCTAAACCAGTTTTGTATTCCGGACCTAGTTGCAAGCATTCTTTGTAGAAACCAAGCATCCTATTCTTTACATACTCTACTCCTCTACGTCTATCCTCCTCATTCCTATAATAAGCCGCTTGCTTGTGTTCCTTTTCGAAATTAGAGAGAAGGCGGTATTGCTCAATCTTGTAGGGCATTTGATAGGCAACCTCATCATTCTCTTTCTTGAACCTAACTATCCCTAGAGTCGGGTCATAACTCGTCCTAGTGGCTTCAACAAATGGTTTTCCAAATATTACTTGGCTTAGGCAATCATCGATCACCGGACGAGTGTCTTCTACTATCATAAAATCGATCTCATAGGTGAGATTACCTATAATCACATGAAATCCCTTCACTCTCCCTACAAAATTACTTATTAAATTCCTATTGGGCATCATCCTAAAATCGAGTTGTTTCTTCATCACCCAATTGTAATAAGTCCTAGTCATGATGTTTACGGGAGATCTAAGATCAATGTAAGCTTTCCATATATGCATGTGCCCGATATTGCATGGTATGTTAATATTAGAGGGGTCTCCCATTTTGATAAGGGGGGTGCCAAGGATATATGGTCTCTCGGGACTATCGAATAAATCCTTATGGTATTCCCGTTCTTCCTTGGTGGGCAACTTATCAAAGTACTTTTCTATAGGCTCTACCTCCTCTAATTCCTCTCCCTTATTAACCTCAACTTCCCTACTCTCATCCTTAGTCTCGGCTTCTACTCTAACTTCATCCTTGTCACTCTCTTCTATCTCCTTATCTATTGGCTTAATGGTGACAACATTGACAAAGTGGACATGTTTGGATGATGAGGGGTCCTTAATTTGGATTCCATTATTGGTGTCCCCAGTGTCCTTCCTAGGTGTGGCTAACGCTTGGTTGTTGAGGGCCTTTAACAAGTTGTCAATCTTGTTGGTCATCTCCGTTTATTGTTGGTTGAATTCGGTTTCAATCCTAGCTATGCGAGCTTCTTGAGATGCCATAAACTTTGACATCAATCCTTCAAGATTGTTGGTACTACCATAGTTGTTAGAAGGATTGTTGTTGAAAGTACGGTTGGAGGGTGGACCGTTTGGTTGGTAACGATTAGGCGGATTGGAAGAATTGGGTTGATTTTGTTTCCACCTAAGGTTTGGGTGATTTTTCCAAGAGGGGTTGTATGAATCACCGTAAGTGTTTGGCTCGGGCTTAAAAGTGTACCACTTATCTCCCGCTTCGTCGGTACGCGTGGATGCGTAGTCCACAAAAGCTGTTCCGGGGAGTTCCATACAATCACGAGTGTCGTAATTCGCATGAAGAAGTGATTTTGTTCACTTGGCTTGAAGGTTTAGGAGCTTCGTAAGATTTCATGAGAAACTTGACTTGGTCCTCAAGTTCCATGATCCTGCGGTCGGGAGTGCTAGAATTGTTCGAAGGCAAAGATATTGCCTTGACCGTTTTGTTCAAATCACGGGGGTCATTCCAACTTTTGTTGTTATAGAGAGCAAGATCTTCTATGAGTTCCCATGATTGTTCCGCACTTAGATCACGTAGCTTACCACCGGCCGATTGGTCAATGGCTCGCCTCGTGGATAGATCGATATGGTCATAAAAAATTTGGACTTGGAGCCAAAGATCTATGCCATGATGAGGGACTTTTTGGAGTAAGTCCTTGAAACGAGTCCATGCTTCATAAAGAGATTCATTTTGACGTTGTTGGAACATCAAGATGTCATTTCTAAGCTTAGTAGTTCTCCCCGGTGGGAAAGATTGAGCAAGGAAAAGAGTGGTGAGATCATCCCATGTGGTGATGGATCCCGCGGGTAAATGCTCAAGCCATTGACTAGCTTGATCCCGTAGAGAGAATTGGAATAGGCGTAATCGGGTTGTCTCTCTAGTTTCAACATCTAGGTCTATGGAATCTACAATTTTAAGGAAGTCCTTAAGATGTTGGTTTGGATCTTCGGAACGAAGTCCATGGAATGCACATCCGCTTTGCACCAACCGGATGGTGTCGGATCGCAAGGGGGTCACATTGACTCCGATGAGCTCAATGGTGTTTCGGTAGCCTTGGTGGCTAGGTCGGGAATACTCTCCTAAGGTTCGGGGCCTAAGAGGTTCTAGTGGTGGGTTTTGTTGTGGTGGGATGACGGGTTCAAGGATGTTCCCATCGTCCATGATGTCGGGTGGTGAAGAGTTATGAACAAAGACACAAAGAAATAAGATAGACTAAAGAAAACCTAAAAATAAAAAATAAAATCTTACTAGAAAGGAATCTAGCAAGTAGACCTAATAAAAAGAAATTCTATCCTAGACAATAACTATTCCCCAGGCTGCGGCGCCAAAAACTTGATACGTGGGAATCGCACCAGGCTTTACCTCTCAAGGGATCTTGAGAAGCTTACAACCCCCACCAGGCAGTGTACCTGATCGTTGTAGTATAGTATAGTGACAAGTACCGGGGGATTGATCGTTCAGCTAGAAATAGTGTCGCTAGGATTAGAAAACCTAAATACTAGTTCTAAAGGTGAAGGATGATTATTTTTTGTATTTTTATATTTTTTTAGAAAAGCAAGTAAAAATCTCGGGTTTGAAAGATTTGGGCGGAATTAGTTGCTAGTCAACTAACCCAATACTAAAGATGCAATTAAAATAAAATACTAGAAATGAAAAAAAACTAAATTAAACTAAGGTTGTGAGCAATAAGTGGAGAAGTTGTGTTTACTTAGATTTCACTACTCCCTAGATATCTTTTACACATTAATTACTTGTTATAGTTGCGTGGATGACGGATTGTATTCCTTAATACCATTCATGGGGTGGCGCACTTAATTCCCTAATCCTATGAGTGCCTACTTCACTCCTATGTCGAGCCGGCTAAGAAGCTCCTAACATGGGATCATTAGAATTTACTCATGCATTAAATACAACCAATAAAACCTAGTGCACGTCAGTTCATGTTTCCTAAGACGTTCAAGCATGTTACCATTTGGGGATCTGCCAGTTTTCTTAAGCCTAACATCGAATTCATTCATCCAATACAACTATAAACAAGTAATCAACACATAATTAACATCTAGGTTTCATTAGATCCAAGCAAACACAAGATAGATCTAACCTAGCATGATGGAATTAAGACAAGAACAAGATATAGACAACCAACACATAGACATATTGATTGAATTGAAAGAATACTTATCTCAATTACACATGAAAGGTATCAAGGGCTTAGAACCCTTGAAAAACCTGTAAAATTCGTACCAAGTTCGTACTTAGGGTTTCTCCAAAACTTCTCTCTTTTAATGTGAAAATTAGAAAACTATATATAGGAAATAGGGTCTGACGGCGTCAAGACAAATTTTGTGACGCCGTCATCTCGCCGCCAAAATACTTCTCGGACTGCCATGATCTACTTTTGACGCCGTCATGTGTTAGCATTATCCAGGCCGTCATGCATTTTACTCTTGACGCCCTACTTCGTGACACCGTCAAATCTGTATTGGGTCGTCATGGAATTTACTCTTGACGCCGTCAGAAATTTCTTCTTGACGCCGTTACCTACTGTTCCCAGCAAGGAAAATTAAGACTTTGGCGTTTTCTTCACTTTTATGCTCCAAAAACGTCCGAATTGCTTCCTTTTTCCAGATTTCACTCCCAAAGTACCTAAAATCACAAAAGGAACGATTTAGGGCAATATTTGATCAAATAAAGTCAATTCCGGGCTTAAATGACCCCCTAAAAGTGGTTCATTTTTCGCCTCATCAGAATTCTAAGTTGACTCATGCCTTGTGGCTAATTGTTATTAGTATCATTATTATTAAAGTTTTGTTTTAATTTTTTGTTGATTAATATGTGTGAATTTTTGTGAGCATTATATGTTTTTATTTTCTATTGGAATGTAATAGGAGTTTACAATATTTAGTGGTCATGTATTTGAGTGGGTGATTTAAGGTAAGTTGTTAATTTGTGCCATGGTGTAAGTTGGAAACTTGTTTATCAGCTTATCTAATGGGCTTATAAGCTTATTAGAATTTAGAAATGGTCATAAGGTTATCTAATGACTTGAACTTATGCCTTTAAAAAATGAATAATATCAAGTTGATAAGCTTATAAGCTATTAAAGTTAGAAGTCAATGAGCTTATAAGTCATAATAGTATTAGTTTGAGCATTTGTAAATAAAAATAACCTCATAAGCCTACTAAATAAGGTGTGACAGGCTAATATGAACAATAACCTACATCTTATTATTGAAAAGTTTAATCAAACTAATGCATTTAACACCAATATCTTCTTATTGCTTCAGAATTTTGTTTGCATTCATGTGTCTGTGTGTGGTCATATGTGTGTGATGTCTGTAATCTAAAGTTTAGGTAGTGTGTTGCGATGAAAGTTGAATAACAGAAATTGAACCAAACTGATGTAACATACTAACCATGTTATTTTGCCTAATGATGACGCTAAAACGAAAAAAGTTAAAATAATGTTTAAATAAATCTCATTTTGATTATACATTTATACTACTTTAGTTTTTTTGAACGAAACATAATTATAAATTGCGTGTAGTTTGTAGGAAAAATGCCAAACGAATTTGTTGTGTCGTTGAACTTAGAGACGTTTCCGTTTGAACAGGTTTGTCTCTTTAATATTTAAACGAATTACACTTGTAATCCATTGTAACTCAGAACGTAAGATAACAATTGATTTTTAAATGCTTGTAGGAGCTACCCGAGCATTTCTGGTTAAAAGTTAATTAAAGTGTTTAAATAATTTGGTAGCAATTAGTGATGCATAAAATTGTTCATGGCCCATTGGGTTCATAAACCTCGATGCACCATCATCCCATTGCACTGCATTTTCCTTGCCTGCACCTTAGTAGCCTTTGTATAAATAGCAAGAAAAATATTGTCAAATATTTGGCAAGCTTTTAAAATGAATGTAACTGAGGATACTCTAAAACTTGTCTCACAGAATCTGGGTTCTTGTTGCAACTGAAACGTTTCACGTATTGCAGTGACTTCTCAAACACTCTGAACATGAAGAGTAAAAGCTTATGAACAAACAATACATATTGTATTTCCATAACTACAAAAAGTAGCTTATGGCAATATGATTAAGGAGGTGAAGGTTTTAGCTTATTTAATGGGCTTTTAAGCTTACTAAATAAAACTTTAAGCTCATAAGCTTAGTTTTATGGCTTATAAGGTTATTGAATTAAGCTTATGAACATATATAAGCTATAAGATCAAGTGGATAAACTCATAAGCCATAAGATGAGCTTATGAGCTTATCTAATTCTCAAAGCTAATAAGCCCATCAAATAAGCTAAGACAAACACCCCTTAGACATTTAGTATGATTAATTTGATTACTAAATCAGGGTTGGCTTCAGTTTCTTAAGGGAGGCAGCTTGCCTATTAAATGAGGAAAAGGCTTGCGACGGGGTGAATTGAGATTAGTTTGTTACGATACCCTCAACCCCGTCACCAACTGCCTATAACACAAAGATAATAAATCCGAAAATTGGACCCCAAAATATCTAAGTTAAAAAAAGACATTTAAAATGGTTGCTCGATACTTAAAATGGTTTCTCCGTTTGACCCGCCTACACCTCTTGGGATATCTTTCTTTTTGAAATTCAGGAACAAAAACTATTCTAAATCCGGTCATATAAGATGGTAAATCTCGCTACTGTCAATGAAAGCGCCCTAATAAAAATGCAAAGTACTCACTTACCCACGAAAAGACACCTCTTTGGTTCTCTTTCTAAATTTCATAATAAATTACCACATTAAATGGATTAATAAAACTAACGAAATTCCTAAACTGAAGTTGGGATGCATTGTCTTGTTACTGCATTGTTACTGCTTGATGGGGGTTTTGATGAAGTTGCTGGGTCAGAATTGGAAGTCTTCCATTGTTTAATCACCACAACTTCCCCTGATGTTTGCTTTAAGATTGTAATGCCAAACACCCCTTTCCAAATAGTTTGATGAAAATAGGATACTTATAACTTGAATTATGAAGCGTAGTACTAAAGTGGAAGTTAGACTCGTATAGAACATTAGAAGAATAACTCAAAAACTAACCTTTCATAATAAGTAGCATTAATTTCGACCAGGTGGCTGCAGATACTCACCTAAATGAGGGCCATGAGCTAAATAACCATGTCCGGGAGGCCTCAAATGGCTTGGAGGTTGCCGAGGTCCTTGCTGCCCAGAAGCCGCATAAGGCACAGCTGGTCTTCCCGCATAGCTTTGAGATGATTGGGGTGGCATTCCATGTGGGGCAGGCTAAACTTATAAATATCGTTTGCATATTCCGCCCGATGGGCGGGTTAGACTTTTGAATATTGTTGAAAAAATTAAGTTAACAAAAAATAAGATATAAATGTGGCAATTATTATATTGAATGCATTAACAATGAAAATAAATGAACGTCAAAATTTATAGAACAATTAAAATATACAAAGTTTTTGGTAACATATAAGATTTTGCAGGTTATCACCTGCTTGTTTGAATGTTATTAAATGACTACACTTTTAGCAACTTATTTCCTCGTCATATCATCTACTCATGTTAACCAACTACTAATTAATAACTAAGGAACTTATTACTGATTTGTCTTGAATCTTATAATCATCTAGCAAGCACTTTTATGCTTCGACTAAATACTTTGATATATTTTAGTCATGAAAGCACTTATGACAAGCTATATAATCATATATGCAATATTTCAATACGTTAATTTGTTAACAATATTCAATTGTTATGAGTAGTTATTCCCATGTTTTAATGAACCCATTCTTCTTAAATGTCAAAGTCATTATACATATCCCATGTAAAGCACATCAAGATTTATACTAAAATAGATTGTAATGTATATAAAGTGTATTACAAGTGAGTAAGATCTTTTTGAGGCACCACATATATAATCCAATGAAATTGTCTATATGCTACTAATGCTAGAGCAAAATATTGAAATTTGTTATCTATCAGTTACTCCTACGTAAAAATGTTTTTGGGGGGAGACCTTTACTTTTTCAATAAAAGGGTTTAAATTATTTATATGTGGCAATTTTTATCATATACATATAAATGAGTTGTATTGTTGTGCTTAAGCTCAAATGGTTCAAATAAATGAATTTAGCTAAAGGGAAATGGGACCAGTTTTATAACCGAACCAACTTTTTTTCACTAATCTAAACTAAAACACTAACTATTTATCATATATAAGATGAACTAACTAAGTGCTTACAGATGAGAACCAAACCGATTTTGACCCGTTACCCAACCCGTCTAACCCTTCCATCTTGTCAACTGTAAGTTATCATCTACAGTGTTGAGGCAACATGATCAAGATCTCTTTATGTTTTAATGATGACAAATAAACCATCGAAACACATAAAATAACAAACGTTAGCTCAAAATCGCCGGAGCCCATGTCTGCTCCTGGCGTGCTGCCTGTGCGTCAACGCACGGGTGACTCGCCAGGACACTGTATGGTTCGGGCGAATTTTGAAAGTCGGCTTTCCCATTACCCGACAAATGTGGATCTTTCAATACAGGTATGAATATGTTATGTGCTTAATTGAGAGCACTCGAAATGAGTTTTGATACTTGAGAGATCCTACTTTTAATACACCCATTTACGGGAAAATGTCAACTCATGTTTTCTAACTATCACCTCTAGCCAAGGCTTTCCTAAACTTACGGAGCTTGTATATTTCATGTGACATTGTGTTGAAGCATCCATATGCTCATATCCCGTGCTTATGTCTTCTATAATTACGTAACGGGTTTACTCCCTTATTGGTCAAACTAAGTCAAAGGTCACTTTGCGTAAACGCATTCTTTCCCACTTGGGTTATGCTTTACATCAAGGCAAAGCACTTAACTTGTTTGCACCAAGGTATTAGTTGAGAACGTCGAGTCGTGGATAGTCACGAGATATGAAACTATGGATTCTCGATGTTGTGTTACTTGAACTTATATGTAACTTATGATTTTTTCAATTTATAATCTTAATTGTCTAAACCTTTTCTTCTTAATGAAAATTAGATTATGTCTTAACCTTCTCTTAATCTCATTCTTACAAAAGACAAATACCACCATATCCAAATCATATATTCTCTTACACAATTCTCTTACACAATCTCTTACACTCTTACATATTCTCTTACACACTACATCTCAACCATCCATTCCCTTACAACACATCTCAACCCTCCATATTCCCCACATGCTAATTTTTTGAATTCCAAAGGATGCTCCTTTGATCCTAGCCATTGAATTCAAATTACAACACATCTCAACCATTCATTTCATCCTCCTCTCTATACCATCACATGTGTTTAATCCAAGCCATCCATTTCAAGCCAAAACCATCTCAACTATTGATTCACCCTTTCCCCCCAAGCAAAGCTGATAGAACTTATGCACACCATCTTCTATAAGTTCTTAGGACCGTTTTGGACTCCATGTTGTTTAGACATTGATCTAGAATTAACAATAATAACACTAACAATGATTAACAATATAATATGTAGTGGAATAATCAAAACATCATTGTTATTATTAAGGTTTCTTCGTCATCATCTCTAACACTAACAAACATCTACAGCCCCAATTCTACTTAATCAAGGTAGAACGTGTTACACACCTTGTAACAGGGATCAAGGACTCGACCTTGAGGCTGAACTAACTCACTAACTAAAACTAACACTAGGCGTCCATTGTAGGAACTTGACGCCTAGACACACACACACACACCTTTAACTAGTCGACTACATCTTTTCTGTGTTCACCAAACCTAATGACCCATGTCCTCTTTATATACTAGAGGATTAGGGTTTACAAGAAAGACAATCATAATACAATTAGAAAAGTAAATATTCTCTAGAATCTTCTAAAATCTCCATCTTTTTGTAACTTTCCTTCTTGTCATATTAAGCCCTTGTGTTTCATTCTTGTTCATATACTGCACCAGAAGTACTTTGATTCAAAGTACTTTTGGTTCAGCAGTACTTTGGTTCAGCAGAAAGTAATTTGCATCAGAAGTACTTTGGTTCAGAAGAAGTACTTTGCATCAGAAATACTTTGGTTCAGCCAAAGTACTTTGCATCATCAAATCTATAATTCCCAACAATTTTCCCCTATTTGATATTACAAAACTATCTCCATGAATGAAACAATCTTCAATGCTTCCCCTTGACTTAAGGTCTTCTTGAACATGTCACCACATATAAATAAGCTGCAAATCATATCTCTGTAGTCTTCTTCCCCTTTTTGTAATAATCTAATAGGAGACATGAAAAGATATGCAACTTTGATCGTCACTATCCCACATCATATATCAAAACTTCCAATCCAATCTTTCCAATGTCTTGAATTACCCACCATGAAGAACACTAAAAAGCTTGCGAAAAATGAACTCAAGACAATAGAAATTTTAAACTAGCAGTATTAATAATGACTAGAAGTTGTAATGAAACACTTCCCCTTAAATGGTGCATGTAGATGGTTGAACAATTAATAAATAAGCTTCCCCTGAAACTAATATGTTTACCATCTCTTGAATCTTCAATTCTGTAGGCTCTATATAATGATCACTGATGAAGAAAACTGAGTATAACGAATTTGATGAAGAAGTTGAATTTCCCAAACTTGCATCTTATGTCTTGCACTATCCACGTGACTAGAAACTAATACCAAACTAGAAAGTATAAGTAGATGAAACCTATCCAATCTCATGATAAATCCTCTAATATATATAAGACACTGAGCACTACAACGTAACTCCTTAAAGTGATAGCAAATGTGACATTAAGCACCTTCAGTTTGTAGATAACACACCTTTGCTAGATTCATCAAATAAATGATATTCACCTTGAGATATGATAAGAACACGCACCTGTGAAACTCAACTACAACATCAAATAAATGATATTCACCTTTCTTCGTAATCAATTAAGCAATAAGAACGAAATACCAAGCCTTTTTAAATCTTTAAGAAAAAAATAAATCAAAATCCTCTGTGTGTGTGAAACTCCAATAACCTGTGTGTGTAAACTAATCTCCATAATCCAATTAATCAACCAAGTCGAACCAAACTTGAAGCTTCTTCCCCTTAACAAATAAATCTTTGATAAATCAAAGCTTTCAAGTAATCTTTAATGTCGACACAAAACTACTCTTCAACAATACATTACTTTATGCACATGAGAAGTACTTTGTAAGAGTAGTACTTTGATGAAGAGAAGTACTTTGTAAGAGCAGTACTTTGATGAAGAGAAGTACTTTGTAAGAGCAGTGGTAACTTGAAGCTATTAGTGGAAACCATGTTCATCCACAAGTATGTCTACTCCCAACAGTAGCTTCATTCGATCAATAACATTACTCATGTAATACTTGAAGCCTCTTTGATGTGCGTTTTATTATACAAGTTTTAAATTTATAAGGGTGAATTACCAAATCTAGAAACAACACATACGAGCAAGTGTACTCGTCCGTTATAGCAAGATATGCTGGTAAGTCGGGATCGTTCACAGGGATTTGTGAGTGAATCAAAATATAAGTCTAAAAGTAAATCTCTAATGTACGCAAATAAGATAATAAGCAAATTCAATAATTTAAAAACTACACTTGTTTAGACTAGTTTTCTACTTAATGACACACATGATTGTGATAACTTTTGATAACATGTTGGTTGTGATAATTAGATGGTGGTCTAATCTATTGTTTCTACAAGTTAAACCTTCGTCAAGATTTTAGTTCATAAAAACAAGCTTTAGGTGTAAACCAATCAATTCAAGATCCATCCAAGGTTCATAAGGTATGGTGAATATCTTAAACACAAGAACAAACTCTTATTACAAATCAAATACTCTTAGGAAATGGTCATTACAAAAGGTAACCCATTCATAGACAAAAAGGTTACAATTGTTTATAAACATCTAAACTTTCGTCCAACTAAAGGTTTACAAACAATCCGATTAGATGTTATAAAAGATTTCTCATTACAATCATACTTCTTGTTTCTTTGTTTAGTCAAGAATAATTATGGTGAAAAACAATCATTCATAGACAAATGATTATAACTAGTTGAATAATAACAAATCTTTTGACCCTTGAAACTATTATCAATTAGTTAACCTTGGCTCAACAAATGTCACGATGAAACTTAAGGTACAATTGGTTCTTAGGATTGACTTGAAATTGAATTAAAACGTGTTATCACAATCATAACTATCACTAAATATAAAACATCATCAAAACAAGTGTAAAAAGACTACTAGCCACTCATAGCAAACATGCAAATAAACTCAGAATATTTAACATTAGAATCCATGGTTTTAAGTCTTACAATGCTTTGGAATTGATAACAAATGACAAGGTATTGATAACCTATGTGTTGGTGATGATTTCTTGAGATTTTCGGATTCTAAATGTTGCTTCCTTAGTCCTCCAAAGTTCCTGGTTCTTTTTGCATGAATTTTCCTTCTTTGAGAGCTAGATGATGATAATAATTGAGAGTAGTAATGAAAGTAAATGATCTCTTGAATTGTGTCCTCAATTGTGTACTCTTGGGGTCCTTTTAGGCTTGTCAAATACTCCTAGTAATGAATAGGGACTTAAATGCTGGAGCTTGGACAATAAGACACTAAGAAGGGCCTAGAACAATGGGACAAAAGACCAAGGTTCATGCATAAAAAGTTGGTATAAACAGGCAGTAATGACCATCCGATCGGTTGCGGGTTGATACCGATTGGATGGATATGGTAATTGTGGCTATCCGATCGGTTATACTCCAACCGATCGGATGGTAAATTCTGGTTGCTTTGGACTTTGACTTTTCCTTGTGTCGTTCTTTATGCACTATCCAAACTTGATTAACTCTGAACTTGGAACTTTAAGATGACAAAACTTAGGTTCTCCTTATGAAATGCTTCATAGATTGGACTTTTGAACTTGGGAATCTTCGTGTAATCGCATATACTTCATTTTCTTCACTTTTTCTCCATTTTTCCTACATTTGGCTCCATATGCTACAAAAACATACTTTGATACGATTTAGTGGCAAAAGCATATAAAAACAACCAAATAACATACACAAAATCACTAATAACGCTTATAAAAACATGTTAACTTTGAGCGTTATCAAATCCCCCACACTTAAACTTTGCTTGTCCTCAAGCAAATCTAGAAGAAAACTAAATATCCACATGGTAATCAAGAATGATTAGAAAAAATGTGATGCAAATACACCAAGTACAAGTACAAGATAAGATTCATCATTTTTAAGCTTTAGTGGTGAAAAACCGAGATGTTTGACAATACCCAATGATTTTCTTGCTTGATTAACATTTCTAAAACACCTCACGAAAGAAGAATAAGATATAATTCACTCATAACACTCATATATGGGTAGTGTATATGATAAATCATACTCATTGCTCAGTCATGATTTGTTTATTACCATAGGCTTGTACAAGAAACAAAACTACACCGCAATGGCGTAAGCACCAAGTCTACATATCAAAGAGGTCTTTTATTCGGGTTGTAATGTTTAGGCTTCGGGTTGTACCAGGCTTATGTTCAAACATCTCATACAAAAACATAATAGATTGATGGTGCGAATTCTTGATTACTCAAAAACCGGATGGTCACTAAAATATTCTTGCACAAAATATTCTCACAAAGCCATTACTATATCCGGATAGATAGAGTAATTTGGTAAGGGTAGGGTGTCACACCCCCAAAATCGGGTCCAGCGGAAGCATACATGTAGCTGGGGTATAACTCAATTGGTATTACAAAACAAGTTCAAAAATGGTTGTCACTTCAGTCATTTAGAATAAAATGGTTTAATCAAAAATGTTGAATTTACATTGTTAAAAGTAGTGCGGAAGTAGGCCATTAAAATACTTTAGAGCGGTCCCCAAATAAATAATCAGAGTCTTCTATGACCATGCCATGCCCTGCCAAAACCTCTTGTAGCGTGCCATTGCTTAAAACCTGAAAATACATGCTAAAGTGTCAACACGAGGTTGGTGAGTTCATAGAGTTTGTTTAACAAAGAATGCCTATAAAGAAAAGATCGCCCAGCAAAGGTATCGTAAATCCACTCAGTCGCAAGTCCCGCCATAAGAGACTTGTAACCTGTGTGTTTACAACCCACTGCCAAAAGTGTTAAAGTCTACGTGAACAAAAGTAATACTTGTATCCAAAATCCCAGATCAATATAGCAAAACGGCTATATAAATAATTCAGTCAATGAGGCCATATGATAAATCAGTCAAGCGGGAAAACCCGTAATAAGGTTGATGCAAAGGCATCGCAATTCAGTCAAGTAAGAAAACAGCAATACTACGTTTGACATCACAGCCAAGTGGGGAATACCACAATATTACGTTTGACATCACAGCCAAGTGGGGAATACCACAATACGTTTGACATCACAGCCAAGTGGGGAATACCACAATATTACGTTTGACATCACAGCCAAGTGGGGAATACCACAGTATTACAATGGACGTATAGGTCAATCAAGTAGGGAAACAGCAATACTACGTTTGACATCACAGCCAAGTGGGGAATACCACAATATTACGTTTGACATCACAGCCAAGTGGGGAATACCACAATACGTTTGACATCACAGCCAAGTGGGGAATACCACAATATTACGTTTGACATCACAGCCAAGTGGGGAATACCACAGTATTACAATGGACATATAAGAACAATTGGTGACTATGAGGTCATATAAACAAGGATAATCAATCCCATGAAATACATGAAATCAAACATACCAATGAATGCAGGTGGTTAAATATACCAAAGAAATACCGATAGTCAAGCATACCAATGAAGTGCAGGTGTTCAAATATATATTTAGATAAAGCTGGGAATATTTGAGTAATCAACCAGGTAAAACAAGTAATGCGTTTTAAGTAAAACGAGCATGTATTCTCCCCCAAAGAGTTTACCAAAACAATTAAAATAGTAGGGGCTATGACTCACCTGGAGCGATAGCTACGATGACAAGAATGGATACACTGAAATGAGGCACGATCTCTAACCGCAACCTAATATAAGTAATAACGATCTACCTTAGATCACGACATAATGAAATGAATGCACGTGCACATGATGCCTATACCACTCGTAACTTGGAAACACTAGTTATTGTCAAAGTAAAATAGTTTCCATACTTAGGAAAAATAAGTCCAATAGGAGTTATAAAAACTTGTCGTAGTATATCGTATAAAAATGTTAGTGTTATATTCCTCGTTTTTGAAAACCTTGTAACAATATCTAGAAGTCGCGTCATTTAACCTTTGGCGATACGGGTCTCGATCGATGAGAAAATCGACTCTTATTGTTGTTACTTGAAAGTATTATGTTCAACACTTACAAAATTTCATTATAGTAAAAGCTGTCAAAAATATATAGTTTATCGGGTATATAGATGAGGTCGTAGTTTATTCGTTATAAGTCTATTCGACGAACGGCCAATTGATTTGAAAAGCTTGCTGGAAGGTCTTGATTTCATAAAACTACGGCTCGGACTCAAACTGATCCGATCATAAAGAAAAACAGCCGAGAAAGTGGTGTTTCGCAAAGACAGTTTTACGGCAAAATAATAATAGAAAAGCTGATGGAAATTTGTAAAAATCGTCTAAGTTCAAACGCTTGTATCTTTTTCGTTATAAGCTCGTTTTCTACGCTCTTTATATCCCCGGAATCGTGGGATGGCATACTAATATATTTTTGATAAATCGGGACGGCTAAATCAAATTTTAGGCCTCGAAACAGTCCATGAAAATCGTGGGACAGCAAGGTATTTTTCAGTAAATAGTTTTCGTCGTTAAAATAGAAAATAGTATATCTTTTTCGTCGTAACTCGGATTTTAGTGATTCAAGCGGCCACGGTTTCGTTTTTGAAAGTATTTTCTGAATATCTAACCCAATGTTACCCGGAAACCCCTGAGTTTTCTGAAATTGGCGATTTGGGACAGAACCTATATTTGAAAGTATTTTTCGTTCTTAATATTCGGAAAATCATATCTCCTTCGTTATTAACTCGTTTTTATCCCCGTTTTCGGCCATAGTTTCGTCTCGGAATGTATTTTCTAAATCTTTGGTCAAATATTACCCACAACCTACTGAGTTGGCCACGTTTTCAAAATAAGGACAGCCACTTTTCTATTAGTGCCAAAAATGAGTTTTCTAGTTTGTAACTTGTCCCAAAACCAATCAAACCACTTTCAATCACCACAAATCTAGTCTAATCCTACCATACACCTTCTTAGGGTGTCATGAGTTCCTAAACATCATAAACCAAGTGGATCTAACAAGGATCTAACTATAATCACTTTCTAAGCTTCAAAAGTTATAAGTTTGTAAAATAAAGTGGTATAAGCTATCAAATGCATAAGATCTTGTATAAAAACCATATGAACATAATAAGAACTTGATAAAATTAGGAAAATTAGTTTGACAAACTTACTTGAAAGATTAGTGGACTAGTGGAGATGAAAAACTTGCAAAACCTTGTGTTTTAACTTCAAAACCCTAACAAGAAGTACTAAACAACCTAGCTTATCACTTGATCTTGGAAAAATTATGGTTTCTTCTTGTTGTTCTTGTTCTTGCCGTGCACCCCAAAGAAGAAAGAAGAAAAATGGGAGCTTTTTCTTGTAGTGTATAATGAAAGAAATGGGAAAAAAATAATAGACATATGTGTAGATATTTTGGTCAAGTAAAGAAAACATGATCATGTGCAAATGGGGGGGCATTGGGCGGATTTTAGGGGAGGGAGGAAGAAAAAATGACTAGTTAATGTTCTTGTCTCCAAACATATGTATTAGTTTAGTTTTGGTTGTGTATTGGGTGTTATCGGGTACCGAGTTAACTAAAAATAAATGTTACCGAGGTGAAATAAAATACGACGAAGTTGTAAAAGTTGTAAAATATTATTCCTGGTGAGAAACGAGTATTAGAATAATTATCGGGTTGAAATATCGCAAACCGACTGAGTAATAAGCTCCGACCGTGAAATATAGTAATCGATCTCAAAACACCGGCTAAATTAATAATATAATTTTTATATTATAAGAATGAGTATAAAAATATATTGGGATCATAGTCGGGAGTGTCGGACGTGTTATTCTCGTTTATAGTTCGCGTATTAGTGTTTATTTAAAATAAACATACGTAATTCGTTAATTATATTAAAAATATAATTTGAATACCCTACGAGTGGAATAGTATGCAAGTGCCTCAATGATGATATGAAGACTATTTCTAGTCCGTATGAGATGTCCCAATGATAATGCATGAATTCGCTCCTGAACCAATACGGTTACGCGAATTTTGAATACCCGTAAACTAAGTTTACGATGAAATGAGTAATGCACGTGAATAGTGGTTTTCTCTCGGAAATGAATAGTGTCAAGTGAATAGTAAAATTTCCGAATGTTTCTCGAAATGTCAAATTGACCTCAAAAACGATGAATAGTGATCGATGAATAGTAATTGGTGAATAATAACTTGTGAATAGTAAATTGTCGAGGTTTGGAAAATGACCGGAAATTACGAGTTGTGACAGTCTTCCCTTCTAACAGGAACTTCGTCCCGAAGTTCAGTTTTGGTTGGTCTCTGAAGTATATTGGTGAAAAGATGATAATAATTGAGAATTCCAACGAACTTCCACGATAGGAATTCGACTCCGCTTCAACCGTTTGACCTAACGGTCCATGATTTCTATTGGTTCTCTTACCAAGTTTTCGTTTGTTCTTGGGTTGGGTTCCTTTCCAAATGGGATCACGAGTGACTAATCTGAAAGTCATTTCCTGAGATTTGAATAGGTGAAACATGGTTGTGTAATCCGGTTGTTCTCTAACAAGGCTCAAGTCTGACGGCCACCAGGCCTACTCTGTCTGAAATATTACGTGGTCCAGTGTATATCGGGTTCAACTTTTCCGGTTTTCTGAATGATATCATGCCTTTCCTAGGCAGAACTTTCAACATGATCTGGCTACCAACTTGAAGTTTTAATGGTTTACAACTTATAGAATTTGTAATTGATTCTTGACTTGTAGGAAATTTCTGGTTATTTCATGAATGCCTACTAGACTAGTGAGTTAGGATTTTCCAATTTCAATTCGTCAATGGATAGGGGCACTTCGACCATAGAGTGCTTCAAATGGTATAGTCTCTAGGCTCGTATGGTAACTATGGTTATAAAGGAATCTGATTTATGGAAAATGGTTAGTCCAACCATTTCTAGAGTCAATCACACCCGATTTGGGCATATCTCCCTATGTTTAAATCAATCTCAAATTCTGACCATTGGTCTACAAATGATAGGTGGTGTGGTTCCAAAGAGATCTTAATGAAATCGCTAGGAGTTGAGGTGAATTAAATTCCTTTATTAGGAATAATTGAAATGGGTATCATGAATCTTGTTTTGAAAGACTTACAGGGTTAAATCCGTAAAAGGGTGTTGTTGAAAATAATAGATTAGGATAAGGTTGGGATCCTCCGCAAGATGTCAGGAATTGAGTCTTTCTCCACCTACGGTGCTTAGTCTCCATTACTAAGATTTTCCCCAAGTTATAGGTCATCAAATTACAACTCCTAAAGGTATAAGTGATGTATTATAGTTATTGATTTTCAAAGTTTGTTTTGAGATTGTGTGTTTTGTTCAGAACCCTTCCCTGAGTAAATGAATTTAAAATTTTTAAGCAACCGGCTTTTTAAGTAACATTTTTCTTAATGTTTCAAAATTTAATAGTTATGCAAGATAGAACTATTTTCAACATAAGATGGATAATATGATTTATCAAAAATCGATGTTTAAAATTTCTTAGCATCTAGTAGTTTTGTAAAAAAAAATTAACTAAAAGAAATTAGCTTGTCAAAATAAGTGCCTTAGAAAAGTATTTCTTACAAGATATATGTTTTGCATAACTATAGTTTGAAGAAAAATCCATTTAAAAGTGAAAATATTAAGAGGATAAAATAGTCAGGTATGTATGTCTGCACAAAGGCATAGGTGTCTAACACGTTCGAATAAAGTCTATTGGTGAGGACATGTTCAATTTATAGTCTCGGTTAAAAGGTTGGATTTATCTCTATGGCGTTGCTTAGTGAGCACTCGTATCGAAACGAATCTTTATAATTTAGTTAAGCCAATACTTTCCAGATGATGGAATTTTTGGTGATTAGGCCAGTGATAGTGGTTCGAATGGTTTTGTGATATCTTGGGATTTCTGTTGAGTTTTGAATGGTCTTACTGTACCGAGGGATCCTCCTCATAGATGGTATGGAAAGTCTTTCCTAGGGAGGTCATTGATAATATCCACTTATCAATATTGATAGTAGTGAGTGATGAGTGACATAGGACTCTATAAGGTGTCACCTAATTCCTATATATATATGGGGGTGGAAAAGGAAATGATAGTGATAGTAAGAAGGGAAAAGACTGTGACAAGTGCGACAAAACGAGATTGTGATAAAAGAAAATGTAAGTGCATTGTGTATAAATATGAAGATTCATGAAATAAAATGACTAGTTGACAAGCTTCCAATCGGTGGTTCACGAAGTGATGAAAAGTAGGAATGTTATGACAACGAGAGTATACACACACGTAAATGAAGCATTTGGAAAATGAGTTGAGAATTCAATCCAGACATAATCTTATTATAACCATTCTCAGTGTTGCAAAATTCATCTCTGAGTCAGACATAGGTGGTCAGCCTATATCTCACTATCCCGGGTTGAATATAGATGACCAGTCTATATTCCACCGAGGTTCCATGAATTTTGAAATACTCAGTTCAGTTATACTAATACCATGTCCTTCCCAATACCAAGACGTTCAGAAAGACTAAGGCAGGTGACCAAACTCGAGGTCAAATGATGAAACTATGCAGGGAGAAACATAACAGGGTGACATATATGATACGTGAACATGCTTATATGAAAGACAATGATAGAAATCAACTAGAATAAGTGAATATAATATATCAGATAATGAGACACAAATCTCATAATCTAAGTCAGCAACAAACCACAAGTGAGGCATCATCTTGGCAGGCAGGCATGTGACGGTCATAGGATTGAGTTTTTCGTAAAAGTAGCTATAGTCTAGGTTTTAAAAACACTTAGTTCGCTATAGCCAAAGCTCTGATACCAATCTGTCACACCCCCAAAATCGGGTCCAGCGGAAGCATAGATGTAGCTGGGGTATAACTCAATTGGTATTACAAAACAAGTTCAAAAATGGTTGTCACTTCAGTCATTTAGAATAAAATGGTTTAATCAAAAATGTTGAATTTACATTGTTAAAAGTAGTGCGGAAGTAGGCCATTAAAATACTTTAGAGCGGTCCCCAAATAAATAATCAGAGTCTTCTATGACCATGCCATGCCCTGCCAAAACCTCTTGTAGCGTGCCATTGCTTAAAACCTGAAAATACATGCTAAAGTGTCAACACGAGGTTGGTGAGTTCATAGAGTTTGTTTAACAAAGAATGCCTATAAAGAAAAGATCGCCCAGCAAAGGTATCGTAAATCCACTCAGTCGCAAGTCCCGCCATAAGAGACTTGTAACCTGTGTGTTTACAACCCACTGCCAAAAGTGTTAAAGTCTACGTGAACAAAAGTAATACTTGTATCCAAAATCCCAGATCAATATAGCAAAACGGCTATATAAATAATTCAGTCAATGAGGCCATATGATAAATCAGTCAAGCGGGAAAACCCGTAATAAGGTTGATGCAAAGGCATCGCAATTCAGTCAAGTAAGAAAACAGCAATACTACGTTTGACATCACAGCCAAGTGGGGAATACCACAATATTACGTTTGACATCACAGCCAAGTGGGGAATACCACAATACGTTTGACATCACAGCCAAGTGGGGAATACCACAATATTACGTTTGACATCACAGCCAAGTGGGGAATACCACAGTATTACAATGGACGTATAGGTCAATCAAGTAGGGAAACAGCAATACTACGTTTGACATCACAGCCAAGTGGGGAATACCACAATATTACGTTTGACATCACAGCCAAGTGGGGAATACCACAATACGTTTGACATCACAGCCAAGTGGGGAATACCACAATATTACGTTTGACATCACAGCCAAGTGGGGAATACCACAGTATTACAATGGACATATAAGAACAATTGGTGACTATGAGGTCATATAAACAAGGATAATCAATCCCATGAAATACATGAAATCAAACATACCAATGAATGCAGGTGGTTAAATATACCAAAGAAATACCGATAGTCAAGCATACCAATGAAGTGCAGGTGTTCAAATATATATTTAGATAAAGCTGGGAATATTTGAGTAATCAACCAGGTAAAACAAGTAATGCGTTTTAAGTAAAACGAGCATGTATTCTCCCCCAAAGAGTTTACCAAAACAATTAAAATAGTAGGGGCTATGACTCACCTGGAGCGATAGCTACGATGACAAGAATGGATACACTGAAATGAGGCACGATCTCTAACCGCAACCTAATATAAGTAATAACGATCTACCTTAGATCACGACATAATGAAATGAATGCACGTGCACATGATGCCTATACCACTCGTAACTTGGAAACACTAGTTATTGTCAAAGTAAAATAGTTTCCATACTTAGGAAAAATAAGTCCAATAGGAGTTATAAAAACTTGTCGTAGTATATCGTATAAAAATGTTAGTGTTATATTCCTCGTTTTTGAAAACCTTGTAACAATATCTAGAAGTCGCGTCATTTAACCTTTGGCGATACGGGTCTCGATCGATGAGAAAATCGACTCTTATTGTTGTTACTTGAAAGTATTATGTTCAACACTTACAAAATTTCATTATAGTAAAAGCTGTCAAAAATATATAGTTTATCGGGTATATAGATGAGGTCGTAGTTTATTCGTTATAAGTCTATTCGACGAACGGCCAATTGATTTGAAAAGCTTGCTGGAAGGTCTTGATTTCATAAAACTACGGCTCGGACTCAAACTGATCCGATCATAAAGAAAAACAGCCGAGAAAGTGGTGTTTCGCAAAGACAGTTTTACGGCAAAATAATAATAGAAAAGCTGATGGAAATTTGTAAAAATCGTCTAAGTTCAAACGCTTGTATCTTTTTCGTTATAAGCTCGTTTTCTACGCTCTTTATATCCCCGGAATCGTGGGATGGCATACTAATATATTTTTGATAAATCGGGACGGCTAAATCAAATTTTAGGCCTCGAAACAGTCCATGAAAATCGTGGGACAGCAAGGTATTTTTCAGTAAATAGTTTTCGTCGTTAAAATAGAAAATAGTATATCTTTTTCGTCGTAACTCGGATTTTAGTGATTCAAGCGGCCACGGTTTCGTTTTTGAAAGTATTTTCTGAATATCTAACCCAATGTTACCCGGAAACCCCTGAGTTTTCTGAAATTGGCGATTTGGGACAGAACCTATATTTGAAAGTATTTTTCGTTCTTAATATTCGGAAAATCATATCTCCTTCGTTATTAACTCGTTTTTATCCCCATTTTCGGCCATAGTTTCGTCTCGGAATGTATTTTCTAAATCTTTGGTCAAATATTACCCACAACCTACTGAGTTGGCCACGTTTTCAAAATAAGGACAGCCACTTTTCTATTAGTGCCAAAAATGAGTTTTCTAGTTTGTAACTTGTCCCAAAACCAATCAAACCACTTTCAATCACCACAAATCTAGTCTAATCCTACCATACACCTTCTTAGGGTGTCATGAGTTCCTAAACATCATAAACCAAGTGGATCTAACAAGGATCTAACTATAATCACTTTCTAAGCTTCAAAAGTTATAAGTTTGTAAAATAAAGTGGTATAAGCTATCAAATGCATAAGATCTTGTATAAAAACCATATGAACATAATAAGAACTTGATAAAATTAGGAAAATTAGTTTGACAAACTTACTTGAAAGATTAGTGGACTAGTGGAGATGAAAAACTTGCAAAACCTTGTGTTTTAACTTCAAAACCCTAACAAGAAGTACTAAACAACCTAGCTTATCACTTGATCTTGGAAAAATTATGGTTTCTTCTTGTTGTTCTTGTTCTTGCCGTGCACCCCAAAGAAGAAAGAAGAAAAATGGGAGCTTTTTCTTGTAGTGTATAATGAAAGAAATGGGAAAAAAATAATAGACATATGTGTAGATATTTTGGTCAAGTAAAGAAAACATGATCATGTGCAAATGGGGGGGCATTGGGCGGATTTTAGGGGAGGGAGGAAGAAAAAATGACTAGTTAATGTTCTTGTCTCCAAACATATGTATTAGTTTAGTTTTGGTTGTGTATTGGGTGTTATCGGGTACCGAGTTAACTAAAAATAAATGTTACCGAGGTGAAATAAAATACGACGAAGTTGTAAAAGTTGTAAAATATTATTCCTGGTGAGAAACGAGTATTAGAATAATTATCGGGTTGAAATATCGCAAACCGACTGAGTAATAAGCTCCGACCGTGAAATATAGTAATCGATCTCAAAACACCGGCTAAATTAATAATATAATTTTTATATTATAAGAATGAGTATAAAAATATATTGGGATCATAGTCGGGAGTGTCGGACGTGTTATTCTCGTTTATAGTTCGCGTATTAGTGTTTATTTAAAATAAACATACGTAATTCGTTAATTATATTAAAAATATAATTTGAATACCCTACGAGTGGAATAGTATGCAAGTGCCTCAATGATGATATGAAGACTATTTCTAGTCCGTATGAGATGTCCCAATGATAATGCATGAATTCGCTCCTGAACCAATACGGTTACGCGAATTTTGAATACCCGTAAACTAAGTTTACGATGAAATGAGTAATGCACGTGAATAGTGGTTTTCTCTCGGAAATGAATAGTGTCAAGTGAATAGTAAAATTTCCGAATGTTTCTCGAAATGTCAAATTGACCTCAAAAACGATGAATAGTGATCGATGAATAGTAATTGGTGAATAATAACTTGTGAATAGTAAATTGTCGAGGTTTGGAAAATGACCGGAAATTACGAGTTGTGACAGTCTTCCCTTCTAACAGGAACTTCGTCCCGAAGTTCAGTTTTGGTTGGTCTCTGAAGTATATTGGTGAAAAGATGATAATAATTGAGAATTCCAACGAACTTCCACGATAGGAATTCGACTCCGCTTCAACCGTTTGACCTAACGGTCCATGATTTCTATTGGTTCTCTTACCAAGTTTTCGTTTGTTCTTGGGTTGGGTTCCTTTCCAAATGGGATCACGAGTGACTAATCTGAAAGTCATTTCCTGAGATTTGAATAGGTGAAACATGGTTGTGTAATCCGGTTGTTCTCTAACAAGGCTCAAGTCTGACGGCCACCAGGCCTACTCTGTCTGAAATATTACGTGGTCCAGTGTATATCGGGTTCAACTTTTCCGGTTTTCTGAATGATATCATGCCTTTCCTAGGCAGAACTTTCAACATGATCTGGCTACCAACTTGAAGTTTTAATGGTTTACAACTTATAGAATTTGTAATTGATTCTTGACTTGTAGGAAATTTCTGGTTATTTCATGAATGCCTACTAGACTAGTGAGTTAGGATTTTCCAATTTCAATTCGTCAATGGATAGGGGCACTTCGACCATAGAGTGCTTCAAATGGTATAGTCTCTAGGCTCGTATGGTAACTATGGTTATAAAGGAATCTGATTTATGGAAAATGGTTAGTCCAACCATTTCTAGAGTCAATCACACCCGATTTGGGCATATCTCCCTATGTTTAAATCAATCTCAAATTCTGACCATTGGTCTACAAATGATAGGTGGTGTGGTTCCAAAGAGATCTTAATGAAATCGCTAGGAGTTGAGGTGAATTAAATTCCTTTATTAGGAATAATTGAAATGGGTATCATGAATCTTGTTTTGAAAGACTTACAGGGTTAAATCCGTAAAAGGGTGTTGTTGAAAATAATAGATTAGGATAAGGTTGGGATCCTCCGCAAGATGTCAGGAATTGAGTCTTTCTCCACCTACGGTGCTTAGTCTCCATTACTAAGATTTTCCCCAAGTTATAGGTCATCAAATTACAACTCCTAAAGGTATAAGTGATGTATTATAGTTATTGATTTTCAAAGTTTGTTTTGAGATTGTGTGTTTTGTTCAGAACCCTTCCCTGAGTAAATGAATTTAAAATTTTTAAGCAACCGGCTTTTTAAGTAACATTTTTCTTAATGTTTCAAAATTTAATAGTTATGCAAGATAGAACTATTTTCAACATAAGATGGATAATATGATTTATCAAAAATCGATGTTTAAAATTTCTTAGCATCTAGTAGTTTTGTAAAAAAAAATTAACTAAAAGAAATTAGCTTGTCAAAATAAGTGCCTTAGAAAAGTATTTCTTACAAGATATATGTTTTGCATAACTATAGTTTGAAGAAAAATCCATTTAAAAGTGAAAATATTAAGAGGATAAAATAGTCAGGTATGTATGTCTGCACAAAGGCATAGGTGTCTAACACGTTCGAATAAAGTCTATTGGTGAGGACATGTTCAATTTATAGTCTCGGTTAAAAGGTTGGATTTATCTCTATGGCGTTGCTTAGTGAGCACTCGTATCGAAACGAATCTTTATAATTTAGTTAAGCCAATACTTTCCAGATGATGGAATTTTTGGTGATTAGGCCAGTGATAGTGGTTCGAATGGTTTTGTGATATCTTGGGATTTCTGTTGAGTTTTGAATGGTCTTACTGTACCGAGGGATCCTCCTCATAGATGGTATGGAAAGTCTTTCCTAGGGAGGTCATTGATAATATCCACTTATCAATATTGATAGTAGTGAGTGATGAGTGACATAGGACTCTATAAGGTGTCACCTAATTCCTATATATATATGGGGGTGGAAAAGGAAATGATAGTGATAGTAAGAAGGGAAAAGACTGTGACAAGTGCGACAAAACGAGATTGTGATAAAAGAAAATGTAAGTGCATTGTGTATAAATATGAAGATTCATGAAATAAAATGACTAGTTGACAAGCTTCCAATCGGTGGTTCACGAAGTGATGAAAAGTAGGAATGTTATGACAACGAGAGTATACACACACGTAAATGAAGCATTTGGAAAATGAGTTGAGAATTCAATCCAGACATAATCTTATTATAACCATTCTCAGTGTTGCAAAATTCATCTCTGAGTCAGACATAGGTGGTCAGCCTATATCTCACTATCCCGGGTTGAATATAGATGACCAGTCTATATTCCACCGAGGTTCCATGAATTTTGAAATACTCAGTTCAGTTATACTAATACCATGTCCTTCCCAATACCAAGACGTTCAGAAAGACTAAGGCAGGTGACCAAACTCGAGGTCAAATGATGAAACTATGCAGGGAGAAACATAACAGGGTGACATATATGATACGTGAACATGCTTATATGAAAGACAATGATAGAAATCAACTAGAATAAGTGAATATAATATATCAGATAATGAGACACAAATCTCATAATCTAAGTCAGCAACAAACCACAAGTGAGGCATCATCTTGGCAGGCAGGCATGTGACGGTCATAGGATTGAGTTTTTCGTAAAAGTAGCTATAGTCTAGGTTTTAAAAACACTTAGTTCGCTATAGCCAAAGCTCTGATACCAATCTGTCACACCCCCAAAATCGGGTCCAGCGGAAGCATAGATGTAGCTGGGGTATAACTCAATTGGTATTACAAAACAAGTTCAAAAATGGTTGTCACTTCAGTCATTTAGAATAAAATGGTTTAATCAAAAATGTTGAATTTACATTGTTAAAAGTAGTGCGGAAGTAGGCCATTAAAATACTTTAGAGCGGTCCCCAAATAAATAATCAGAGTCTTCTATGACCATGCCATGCCCTGCCAAAACCTCTTGTAGCGTGCCATTGCTTAAAACCTGAAAATACATGCTAAAGTGTCAACACGAGGTTGGTGAGTTCATAGAGTTTGTTTAACAAAGAATGCCTATAAAGAAAAGATCGCCCAGCAAAGGTATCGTAAATCCACTCAGTCGCAAGTCCCGCCATAAGAGACTTGTAACCTGTGTGTTTACAACCCACTGCCAAAAGTGTTAAAGTCTACGTGAACAAAAGTAATACTTGTATCCAAAATCCCAGATCAATATAGCAAAACGGCTATATAAATAATTCAGTCAATGAGGCCATATGATAAATCAGTCAAGCGGGAAAACCCGTAATAAGGTTGATGCAAAGGCATCGCAATTCAGTCAAGTAAGAAAACAGCAATACTACGTTTGACATCACAGCCAAGTGGGGAATACCACAATATTACGTTTGACATCACAGCCAAGTGGGGAATACCACAATACGTTTGACATCACAGCCAAGTGGGGAATACCACAATATTACGTTTGACATCACAGCCAAGTGGGGAATACCACAGTATTACAATGGACGTATAGGTCAATCAAGTAGGGAAACAGCAATACTACGTTTGACATCACAGCCAAGTGGGGAATACCACAATATTACGTTTGACATCACAGCCAAGTGGGGAATACCACAATACGTTTGACATCACAGCCAAGTGGGGAATACCACAATATTACGTTTGACATCACAGCCAAGTGGGGAATACCACAGTATTACAATGGACATATAAGAACAATTGGTGACTATGAGGTCATATAAACAAGGATAATCAATCCCATGAAATACATGAAATCAAACATACCAATGAATGCAGGTGGTTAAATATACCAAAGAAATACCGATAGTCAAGCATACCAATGAAGTGCAGGTGTTCAAATATATATTTAGATAAAGCTGGGAATATTTGAGTAATCAACCAGGTAAAACAAGTAATGCGTTTTAAGTAAAACGAGCATGTATTCTCCCCCAAAGAGTTTACCAAAACAATTAAAATAGTAGGGGCTATGACTCACCTGGAGCGATAGCTACGATGACAAGAATGGATACACTGAAATGAGGCACGATCTCTAACCGCAACCTAATATAAGTAATAACGATCTACCTTAGATCACGACATAATGAAATGAATGCACGTGCACATGATGCCTATACCACTCGTAACTTGGAAACACTAGTTATTGTCAAAGTAAAATAGTTTCCATACTTAGGAAAAATAAGTCCAATAGGAGTTATAAAAACTTGTCGTAGTATATCGTATAAAAATGTTAGTGTTATATTCCTCGTTTTTGAAAACCTTGTAACAATATCTAGAAGTCGCGTCATTTAACCTTTGGCGATACGGGTCTCGATCGATGAGAAAATCAACTCTTATTGTTGTTACTTGAAAGTATTATGTTCAACACTTACAAAATTTCATTATAGTAAAAGCTGTCAAAAATATATAGTTTATCGGGTATATAGATGAGGTCGTAGTTTATTCGTTATAAGTCTATTCGACGAACGGCCAATTGATTTGAAAAGCTTGCTGGAAGGTCTTGATTTCATAAAACTACGGCTCGGACTCAAACTGATCCGATCATAAAGAAAAACAGCCGAGAAAGTGGTGTTTCGCAAAGACAGTTTTACGGCAAAATAATAATAGAAAAGCTGATGGAAATTTGTAAAAATCGTCTAAGTTCAAACGCTTGTATCTTTTTCGTTATAAGCTCGTTTTCTACGCTCTTTATATCCCCGGAATCGTGGGATGGCATACTAATATATTTTTGATAAATCGGGACGGCTAAATCAAATTTTAGGCCTCGAAACAGTCCATGAAAATCGTGGGACAGCAAGGTATTTTTCAGTAAATAGTTTTCGTCGTTAAAATAGAAAATAGTATATCTTTTTCGTCGTAACTCGGATTTTAGTGATTCAAGCGGCCACGGTTTCGTTTTTGAAAGTATTTTCTGAATATCTAACCCAATGTTACCCGGAAACCCCTGAGTTTTCTGAAATTGGCGATTTGGGACAGAACCTATATTTGAAAGTATTTTTCGTTCTTAATATTCGGAAAATCATATCTCCTTCGTTATTAACTCGTTTTTATCCCCGTTTTCGGCCATAGTTTCGTCTCGGAATGTATTTTCTAAATCTTTGGTCAAATATTACCCACAACCTACTGAGTTGGCCACGTTTTCAAAATAAGGACAGCCACTTTTCTATTAGTGCCAAAAATGAGTTTTCTAGTTTGTAACTTGTCCCAAAACCAATCAAACCACTTTCAATCACCACAAATCTAGTCTAATCCTACCATACACCTTCTTAGGGTGTCATGAGTTCCTAAACATCATAAACCAAGTGGATCTAACAAGGATCTAACTATAATCACTTTCTAAGCTTCAAAAGTTATAAGTTTGTAAAATAAAGTGGTATAAGCTATCAAATGCATAAGATCTTGTATAAAAACCATATGAACATAATAAGAACTTGATAAAATTAGGAAAATTAGTTTGACAAACTTACTTGAAATATTAGTGGACTAGTGGAGATGAAAAACTTGCAAAACCTTGTGTTTTAACTTCAAAACCCTAACAAGAAGTACTAAACAACCTAGCTTATCACTTGATCTTGGAAAAATTATGGTTTCTTCTTGTTGTTCTTGTTCTTGCCGTGCACCCCAAAGAAGAAAGAAGAAAAATGGGAGCTTTTTCTTGTAGTGTATAATGAAAGAAATGGGAAAAAAATAATAGACATATGTGTAGATATTTTGGTCAAGTAAAGAAAACATGATCATGTGCAAATGGGGGGGCATTGGGCGGATTTTAGGGGAGGGAGGAAGAAAAAATGACTAGTTAATGTTCTTGTCTCCAAACATATGTATTAGTTTAGTTTTGGTTGTGTATTGGGTGTTATCGGGTACCGAGTTAACTAAAAATAAATGTTACCGAGGTGAAATAAAATACGACGAAGTTGTAAAAGTTGTAAAATATTATTCCTGGTGAGAAACGAGTATTAGAATAATTATCGGGTTGAAATATCGCAAACCGACTGAGTAATAAGCTCCGACCGTGAAATATAGTAATCGATCTCAAAACACCGGCTAAATTAATAATATAATTTTTATATTATAAGAATGAGTATAAAAATATATTGGGATCATAGTCGGGAGTGTCGGACGTGTTATTCTCGTTTATAGTTCGCGTATTAGTGTTTATTTAAAATAAACATACGTAATTCGTTAATTATATTAAAAATATAATTTGAATACCCTACGAGTGGAATAGTATGCAAGTGCCTCAATGATGATATGAAGACTATTTCTAGTCCGTATGAGATGTCCCAATGATAATGCATGAATTCGCTCCTGAACCAATACGGTTACGCGAATTTTGAATACCCGTAAACTAAGTTTACGATGAAATGAGTAATGCACGTGAATAGTGGTTTTCTCTCGGAAATGAATAGTGTCAAGTGAATAGTAAAATTTCCGAATGTTTCTCGAAATGTCAAATTGACCTCAAAAACGATGAATAGTGATCGATGAATAGTAATTGGTGAATAATAACTTGTGAATAGTAAATTGTCGAGGTTTGGAAAATGACCGGAAATTACGAGTTGTGACATAGGGATAAGGCATGGGAATATTTATGAAATTGGTTTTAAAAGAAAAATAAAGTCAAGTCTAAGTCTCATTGTTGCTAGTCACCGAACAAACCACGAACCCAAAAATGATTATAGTTAACTTCCTCCTCTTCAAACTTTCACATATCGATACATTGATTTGCCATAACAATATTCTTCATACTTAGCACATTGACTAACAACATATCACATAACTTCATCTTCAAATATAGCACATTTGCTATAATTGTCACCTTATAGTTGCGATGACTTATTCTCTTTTTTTTTTTTACCTTTTTTTTAGCAAATCACATCTCCCCCATACTTCGCATAAGCATCACCACAAAAATACAAATAAGAAGCTGCAGTCTCCGTCTTTGTCGGAATGGCACACACATGATTGGTGAAGTGTGGCTAACTAATAACCATCAAAAATAATCCAACATACCAAGCAACTAGCAACCCACCATTTAGACTTTGACAAGGGTTAGGCTAAGGTTTAAAGTGTAAATTTTTTTTGTATTTTTCTGGATGTAACAAAATGAAAATGATGGCTCAGAGGGTGTAACTAGGGGTATCTAGCGTTTAAAGATGAACACTAACAAAAGGGTTAAAAATTAGAAATTAACTAATCAATGTGACTAGCTAAAAATCAATAATGAAGGCTATTTGGTTAAAATCCTAAGGTTGCCTCTTATCACGTATGTATACTTATATTACAAAAAATGTAATCTCACAACGGTCTCGTAATGATTTACATGTACAAGTTCTAGAATAAATAAAATCACCGGCACACTCATCACAAAAGATTCGAGCATATAAGATGTATGCTAGATATGAATAGGCTAAAATCCTCACAATTTAGTGCAAAGGTTATAATGTGTGCTAGCAAATGTTATCGATCCAAAAGTGGATTGCAATATTAATCAGGACACATCTTAATTCTTTCAAAATTACTAATTTTTCCAGTGGATAGATCCAATTATTCTAATAAATTACTCCTAAAAGTGTGAAAACAACTAGATTACAAGGACAAACAAAATTTTAAAAAAATTAAATCAATATTAGACTTAATTTCTCATTTACCTACTCACCCCCCCCCCCCCCCCCCCACACACTTAAGTTAAGCATTGTCCTCAATGTGATAAACGAACTTAAAAGTATGAAAGTACGGAAAATGAGAAAATAAACCATGATATCCGGTTTTATGTTTCTATCCAATCTTCTGTTTCTTGCAATCAACACCTGCATTATTAGAAACAAAAACAAACAAACAAAAAGTATTGCAGTTTTATTCAAATTAGTGGCACACCCCCACACTTAAGTTTGACCAAGTGGTAAAACTTTGGGGTGTAGACACTGAAAAATAAAATAAATCAAAAATAAACACACGGGTTGCCTCCCGAGAAGCGCTCGTTTTATTAACGAGTCCTCAGCCAGACTCAAACTTCGAATAGATTATGTAGTTGTAGTGTTACATTTCCTTTTAGGGATGTACACCACATTTCCTTTCACAATTCCCTCCCCTGTTTCATCTATGTTTTCCAATGTAACTTTTTCCCATGCTCTAGGAAGAGCATCATAGATAAAACCATTACTGTGTGCCCAAGGGACCATTCCCTTGTGTGGAGCCATGAATGTGATAGCTTCATATTCAAATTCGGATGAAATTTCTTCATTAGAAATTACATTTAACTGCTCTTTATCATAATAGAGTTTAATTCGGTGTCCATTTACAATGAAACTTCTACCACGTTTGTCATAAAGTTCAACATAGCCTGATGGAAATCCATGTTTCACTACATATGGTCCAAACCATTTTGGCTTGAGTTTCGGAGCTTTAAACTTGTATTTCATATTGAAGAGCAGAACTTTATCTCCAGCTTTGAATTGTTTTCGAATTCTCAGCTTTCTATCATGGCAAGCTTTGGTTCTTGCTTTGTATAGCTTGGAGTTCTCATAAGCTTGAAGTCTTAACTCATCGAGTTCATGCAATTGCAAAAATCTCTTTTCTCCAGCTATATTTAGATCAGGATTACAGCTTCTTAGCGCCCAGTAAGCACGGTGCTCAAGTTCGAACAGTAGATGACATGTTTTCCCATACAAGAGTCTGTATGGTGTTGTACCAATTGGTATCTTATATGCCGTACGAAATGCCCATAAAGCGTCGTCTAATTTCCTTGACCAAACGGAAGGATTGTCCTTAACCATTTTTTCAAGTATTCTTTTTATAGCTCTATTGGTATTTTCGACTTGACCACTAGTTTGTGGATGATAAGCTGTAGCAAAACGATGATGAACTCCATATCGTTTCATTACTTTCTAAATTTCTTTATTACAGAAATGGGATCCTCTATCACTTATTAAAGCTTTAGGAATTCCATAGCGAGCAAAAGCTTTTTGAGAAAGTTGACAACAACTCGTGCATCGTTAGTAGGAAGAGCTTCAGCTTCAACCCATTTGGAAACATAATCGATTGCAACGAGGATATATTCGTATTTGTGTGATTTAGGGAAGGGTCCCATAAAATCAATTCCCCAAATGTTGAATATTTCGCAGACTTGAATGCTCTTTTGAGGCATTTCGTCTCTTCGAGAAAGGTTACCGGATTTTTGGCACTCATCGCAGTTTTGAACGAGAGTATATGCTTCTTTGAAAATTGTAGGCCAATAGAATCCAGCATCAAAAACTTTTCTAGCTGTAGTGAAAGGACCATAATGTCCCCCAGTTGGGCCATGATGACATTCATCAAGAATTTTTCTTGTTTCGGCACCCGAAACACATCTTCGTATCATTCCATCCTTGCACATTTTAAAAAGGTAAGGTTTCTCCCAATAATAGTGTTTTAGTTCTGAAAAGAACTTACTACGTTGGTAGTGACTCATCCCTTTTTTAAGAATATCTCCTGCAAGATAATTTGCGTAATCTGTAAACCATGGTACTTCCTCATAATCATCTTTATCTATCGTCATGAGAGTTTAATCTGGAAAATAATCGTTAATTTCATTTTCTTTTAATTCATCCAAATTCGGATTCTAGAGACGTGACAAATGATCAGCTGCAAGATTTTCTGCTCCCTTCTTGTCTTTTATTTTGATATCGAATTCTTGCAGTAGTAAAATCCATCTGATAAGACGCGGTTTTGCATCTTGTTTGGTAAACAGATATTTGAGTGCGGAATGATCTGTAAAAACTATCGTTTTTGAAAGCACGAGATAAGATCTGAATTTATCGAATGCAAAACTACGGCTAATAATTCCTTTTTCGTATCCGTATAGTTTTGTTGAGCATTGTTGAGTATTTTACTAGCAAAGTATATAGGACGAAAATGTTTTCCTTCACGTTGTCCTAAAACAGCTCCAACAGCGAAATCGCTTGCATCACACATGAGTTCAAATGGTAGTGACCAATTTGGTGTAACCATAATTAGGGCACTAGTCAGTTGACTTTTCAACGTTTCGAAAGCTTTAATGCAGTCAGCATTGAAATCAAATACAAAATCCTTTTCTAAAAGTTTAATCATAGGACGTGATATTTTTGAAAAATCTTTGATAAATCGGCGGTAAAAACCGACATGTCCTAGAAAACTTCTAACGGCTTTATCATTAGTTGGTGGTGGTAATTTGGTGATAACATCTATTTTAGCTTTGCCTACTTCCATTCCTGAACTTGATATTTTGTGTCCTAACACAATTCCTTCAGTTACCATGAAATGACATTTTTCCCAATTAAGAACTAGATGTCCAGCTTCACATCTCTCAAGCATTTTATCGAGATTGGAAAGACAAGATTCAAAAGAATCACCAAAAACTGAAAAGTCATCCATGAAAACTTCCATAGATGTCTCAAGCATGTCTTGGAATATTGCGATCATACACCTTTGAAAAGTTGCAGGTGCATTACATAGACCAAAGGGCATACGCTGGTAAGCGTAGGTTCCAAAAGAACATGTAAATGTGGTTTTCTCTTGATCGGCTGGATCGATAGGAATTTGAAAATATCCCGAAAAACCATCAAGGAAGCAAAAGTATTTGTTTCCTTCTAATCTTTCGAGCATCTGCTCCATGAACGGTAGAGGAAAATGATCTTTCCTGGTGGCTTTGTTAAGTTTCCTGTAATCAATACATACTCGCCATCCAGTGACAGTTCTAGTAGGAACTAATTCATTCCTTTCGTTTGTCACTACAGTCATTCCTCTTTTCTTCGGAACACAATGAACTGGACTCACCCATGGGCTATCCTCGATAGGATAAATAATTCCTGCGTCAAGAAGATTGATGATTTCCTTCTTAACAACTTCTTTCATATTGGGGTTGAGTCGACGTTGTCTTTCTACAACGGGTTTAGTACCTTCTTCACAATTGATTTTGTGTTTGCAAAAATCTGGACTAATTCCTGGAATATCAGAAGTTTTCCACGCGAAAGCGCGTTTATGCTTCTTAAGAACAGAAACGAGTCTTTCTTTTTATTTGTTTCGAGCAACGACGATATGACTACTGGAAGAAGTGAATTTTCTTCTAAGTAGGCATATTCGAGATTATTGGGAAGGGGTTTGAGTTCCAAATCAGTGGGTGGTTCTTCTAGAGATGATTTGATTTTCATTTGATCTTTTTCAGTGATATCTTCAAATTTCTCTTATTCCTCTTCTTCTAATTTTACTTCCATGAATTCCTCAAATTCTTTATCAGAATCTGTTTCACTAATCTTTTCTGAAGTAGTCATGAATGGTTTCGAATCGTCAAGTAATGCATCCAATTCTTCTTCAGTGACTTCATCAATTACATCGATGTTATAGCATGTGTCATCACTGGAATTTGGATATTTCATTGCTTTATCGATTAAGAATGTGATTCGATCTTCTCCTACTCCAAGATTGAGTTCTCTGCCTTTGACTTTGATCATGGCGTCAGCAGTGTTTAAGAAAGGTCTTCCTAAGATTAAGGGTACTCGACATGATATTTACTAACTTGAACAAGCATATTTTCAGCAACCCCAACAGGATATTGGTATGTATGGTTGGCTAATCTTATACTCATCTTAGTAGGTTTCAGTGTATTGATGGAGAGTTTAGAATACAATGAATAGGGCATCAAATTGATACTTGCACCTAGATCGGCTAAAGCATCGCATGTGATGTTGTTTCCTAATGTACATGGTATAAGAAAACTTCCAGGATCTCCAATTTTTGGTGGAATTTTGTTTTGAATGATAGCAGAGCATTCTTCATTGAGAACGGTAGCGGAAATTTGTTCCAACTTATTTCGATTATAAAGAAGTTCTTTCAAAAATTTCCCATAATTGGGCATTCCAGCTAGAACATCAACGAGGGGTACGTTAATTCTAACTTCTTTGATCATCTCTATAAAATTCTTATTTTGCTCCTCTTTTTTCTCTTTTCTTAGTGCTTGTGGATATGGTATTTTCGGTGTATAAGGTTTTATTGGTGGAACGGTATTTTCTTTGGTTGGTGTTTGGGTTGGTTCTTCTTCAGCTTCTTCCTCCTCCTCATCTTGAATGATAGTATTATCGGTAGGAATGGGTGTTGGATCATATGAGAGACCACTTCGAGTGAATACAGCATTGATATGCTCATTTCTGTTTTGTGGTGGACGATAATTCTTATCGTTTAATCCAGACGGTTTTGGAATGGATTGGGTGTTACTTGGTAATGTACCAGGAATTCGAGAAGAAAATTGATCAGAAAGTCTACCAAATTTTTGTTCAAGATCCTGGATAGAAGCTTGATGATTTTTCTAACCTTGCTCAACTTTGGTTTTGAGATTGAAAAATTGAGTTTTTACAAACTCATTTGTAGTTCTTTGAGCAGTTACAAAATCTCGCATCATTTTTTCGAAATCAGATTCTTCCTTTTTATCGGAATTTGGTAGGTTTGGGTTGTCTGTTTGGTGTTGAAAATCACGATTGTTATCCCTTTGTTGCGGTCTTGCCAATTTCCAGAACTTCTTCCGTAATAATTACCACGAAAACCTACTCCACGATATCCTCCTTGGACATAATTGGCTTCCCCTTCGTTAGGTCTATTCATAGGTTAGTCATCACACTCGGATGATGTGTGATTTCCTCCACAATTATTACAGCCATCTCGCATTTCTTTCATTTCTCCTTTTATATCTTTGTATTGCGAGTCAATTTTAGAAGACAAGGCTTCTATTTTGTCCATGAGTTTCGAATTATCTGAACTTTCGGCAAAAGCAACGGTTTTCTGTAGGGGTTTGGTTTTGGAATCTTTTGACCAATCGAGTTTAAGCAGTACTCGATCTTCGAGAAGTTGATATGCCTCGTTAGGTGTTTTGTAAAGAAAAATTCCTCCGGCATCAAGGATTGCTTGGGATGCTTCATCAAGACCATGATAAAAGATTTGGATTATTGTTCCTCGTCCTAAATTATGACCATGACAACTTCGAAGCAAATCTTTCATGCGAAGCCAAGCTTCAACAAGAGATTCATTAGGATTTTGTGAAAAAGCACGGATTTCTCCCATTAGTCTATCATACATGGCAAGTGGAAAGAATCGGCTTACAAAAGCTTGCCTCATCTCCTCCCAAGTATTAATAGTTCCTGGGGTTAATTCGTTATACCATACTTTGGCATCTCCGGCGAGTGATGATGGAAAAAGTTTGAGCTTAATAGCATCAACATCGGTATTTCCATAACGAAACATGCCACAAATTTCAATGAATTAGGCAATGTGTTTATGCGGATCGGCCCGTGAACGGCCATCAAATTGACGGTCTTTGATCATAGAAAGATGGTGACCTTTAACGGTAAAGTTTTCACCAAGGTCGGCGACAACAATAGCAGCTCCAGGAGTAGGTGCTACGGTTCGATTGGCGGCCCACATGGGTTGATCGTCAGCCATGGGTATTGGTTTAAAAAGATCGGAAATCGGATGTTCTTCGGAAAGATTATCAAACAAATTAAGAATAGATGAAGATCTCTTCTTATGAAACAAACTTTCAGGATTAGATAAAGGTGTACCAAGCTTTTTAGTAGTAGAACGAGTGTTCATACAACTACCAAGAGAATCGAATCAATTACCTAAACAAAAGAACAAGAAAATAAAATTTTCGAAAACAGAAAATTCTATCCGAATCGGTTGGATGACAAACCGATCGGATGGATGCTACGGTAAAATTAAAAAAAAAATTGGAGAAACTGGGAAACCGATCGGTTGGATGTCTATCCGATCAGTTGGATGCTTCTGAATTTTTTTTTAAACGAACACGAAAAGAAACGGACTTTTAAAACTTAAAAGAAACACAATCAAAATCCCCAGCAACGGCGCCAAAAACTTGATGTGCGTTTTATTATACAAGTTTTAAATTTATAAGGGTGAATTACCAAATCTAGAAACAACACATACGAGCAAGTGTACTCGTCTGTTATAGCAAGATATGCTGGTAAGTCGGGATCGTTCGCAGGGATTTGTGAGTGAATCAAAATATAAGTCTAAAAGTAAATCTCTAATGTACGCAAATAAGATAATAAGCAAATTCAATAATTTAAAAACTACACTTGTTTAGACTAGTTTTCTACTTAATGACACACATGATTGTTATAACTTTTGATAACATGTTGGTTGTGATAATTAGATGGTGGTCTAATCTATTGTTTCTATAAGTTAAACCTTCGTCAAGATTTTAGTTCATAAAAACAAGCTTTAGGTGTAAACCAATCAATTCAAGATCCATCCAAGGTTCATAAGGTATGGTGAATATCTTAAACACAAGAAAAAACTCTTATTACAAATCAAATACTCTTAGGAAATGGTCATTACAAAAGGTAACCCATTCATAGACAAAAAAGTTACAATTGTTTATAAACATCCAAACTTTCGTCCAACTAAAGGTTTACAAACAATCCGATTTGATGTTATAAAAGCATTCTCATTACAATCATACTTCTTGTTTCTTTGTTTAGTCAAGAATAATTATGGTGAAAAACAATCATTCATAAACAAATGATTATAACTAGTTGAATAATAACAAATCTTTCGACCCTTGAAACTATTATCAATTAGTTAACCTTGGCTCAACAAATGTCACGATGAAACTTAAGGTACAATTGGTTCTTAGGATTGACTTGAAATTGAATTAAAACGTGTTATCACAATCATAACTATTACTAAGTATAAAACATCATCAAAACAAGTGTAAAAAGACTACTAGCCACTCATAGCAAACATGCAAATAAACTCAGAATATTTAACATTAGAATCCATGGTTTCAAGTCTTACAATGCTTTGGAATTGATAACAAATGACAAGGTATTGATAACCTAAGTATTGGTGATGATTTCTTGAGATTTTCGGCTTCCAAATATTGCTTTCTTGGTCCTCCAAAGTTCCTGGTTCTTTTTGCATCAATTTTCCTTGTTTGAGAGCTAGATGATGATAATAATTGAGAGTAGTAATGAAAGTAAATGATCTCTTGAATTGTGTCCTGAATTGTGTACTCTTGGGGTCCTTTTAGGCTTGTCAAATACTCCTAGTAATGAATAAGGACTTAAATGCTGGAGCTTGGACAATAAGACACTAAGAAGGGCCTAGAACAATGGGACAAAAGACCAAGATTCGTGCATAAAAAGTTGGTATAAACAGGCAGTAATGACCATCCGATCGGTTGCCGGTTGATACCGATCGGATGGATATGGTAATTGTGGCTATCCGATCGGTTATACTCCAACCAATCGGATGGTAAATTCTTGTTGCTTTGGACTTTGACTTTTCCTTGTGTCGTTCTTTATGCACTATCCAAACTTGATTAACTCTGAACTTGGAATTTTGAGATGGCAAAACTTAGGTTCTCCTTATGAAATGCTTCACAGATTGGACTTTTGAACTTGGGAATCTTCGTGTAATCGCATATACTTCATTTTCTTCACTTTTTCTCCATTTTTCCTACATTTGGCTACATATCCTACAAAAACATACTTTGATACGATTTAGTGGCAAAAGCATATAAAAACAACCAAATAACATACACAAAAACACTAATAACGCTTATAAAAACATGTTAACTTTGAGCGTCATCACTCTTCCCCTTAAACAATTAAACTTTACTCGTAGCAGCAGGAACATCCAAGAAGCAGTACTTTAGAATATTCAACCCATGTGACAGCACCGAAAATCATGAACAAAACAAAAATAGTGGATATTTCAAATCATCAGACTTAATTCTTTCGTATCCCATGACAGACCAGATCATGCATCAATACTTTAATATATACCATAGCAGTCATCAGCAGAATATTCAAAAGTAATATCACCGATCAATTTAATATTATACGTAATCAATACCAACCGACCCATTAATTAATTTTGTGAATCAGCAATAAAGAAGTACGATGATAAACAATCCCACACGCCGACAATAATGATAATCAGCTCCATGTACCAACGACACATTAATGATACGTACGATATTACCTTTTTAAATAATCGACCCACTCACAACTTGTAGAATTCGAAATCCCAGAAAACAAATAATAAAATAACTAATCCATGTGATGACACTGTCCCACAACAATTCATACGAGGTTTAGATATTGTGAATTATTCAATCATGAATGAACTAGACGACAAGAAGATAAAACAATAATATTCAACTTGTTAAAGAAGAAAATTAATGTTTATTCACTTTGTGTATTTGTCGATTAAGGTAACAGCAGTCTTGAGAAAAACAGCTATAGCTCCAAACGAACTGTATCATCAAGTCAGAAGCAAACGTGCATCATCTTGTAGAAAACCATTAAATTAAATCGTACATTTTCATAACCGTTTCTTCGACAATAAGCCTTGTAATCCTAGATCACGAGCTAACCTATCTCTGATACCACCTGATAAAACTTATGCACACCATCTTCTATAAGTTCTTAGGACCGTTTTGCACTCCAAGTTGTTTAGACATTGATCTAGGATTAACAATAAGCACACTAACAATGATTAACAATATAATATTGTGGAAAACTAAAAGGGGGGGTTGAATAGTTTTACGTCTTTTTAATTTGTTATAAAAGATTGTTTGAAAGTTTTCTTTTGTAAGGAATTATTGAAGATACTGCTGACAGGTTCCTACGGAAGCTTAGAGTATTTCTGCTGATGACTGGTTATTGCGGAAGTATAGAGATCCTACAGATAGAGTTAAACCGTGGATAGAACTTATGTAATTTAGGACAAGATATGTAGAATATCTTTTATTAGTTTATTATTATTTGTTTATTGTAAGAAAGGTTAGGGTTTCCACTAGTATATAAGGAACCCTAGGTCATTGTTCAATGTACGAGTTTCATAACATTATTAGTAAAAGTATATTGATCTATAGAGGATCAAGTTTAGTATATAAGTTTGTTTTTATATTCCGTAATAATTACAAGCTCACAGAGATTACCTAACTTAGTCTTACTGGTGATTACATTAGTAGGCTAACGATCTATTGGCTCGTGATCTATCAAGATATAGATCCTAACAAGTGGTATCAGAGCCACGAGATACTCTCTATAACCTCAACACAATCACATAACTTTTCACTTAGTATCAATGGGAGACAAACCAGGAAGTGATGTCACTCTCTCAAAAGCAGGCTCTCTCACTCAACAACTACAACAGGTGGCTTTTTTGAACAGCAATGCCAAGCTTCCCTTTCTCAGGAAGGATAAATATGAAATCTGGGCGATGAAGATGCAAAACTGGATTGCAAGTGTTGACTATAACCTCTGGAATGTTATAGTCAATGGCTGCCGTCCTAAAAAGCAAACTGTAGATGCTGATGGCAAAATTAAGATTGTGGAACCTGTTTCTGCTGAAGAAATTCTATACAAAGGGAGAATAAAGAAAGAACTATATTGTTGCAAGCAATCCCTGATGACCACATGGGAGATTTTCATTCCATGACTGATCCAAGAGAAATCTGGTGGGCTATAAAAGCTAGATTTGGGGGGTGAATTCCAGGTTTCTAAGAGCCTTACCTCCCTCATGGTCTCAAGTGAGTATATCATTGAAAACCAAAGGTGGCCTGGACTACCTCAGTTTTGATGACTTGTACAACAAACTCAGAGCTTTGGAAGGCGACATCAAAGGATACTCTCCATATGCAGCAACTCCTTCACAATCTGCATTTGTCAGCTCTAACTCAAACTACATGCTACATACCTATACAAGTCCATCTCCAGTACCACAGGTTTACTCAAGTCCATCCACTCCAAGTCAAAGTCTTCCCATTACCACATTGTCCTTTTCAAATGCTAGTCCAATAACTCATCCAAAGATTAGTAATGTGATGGAAGATGTACTTCATTCATTTGTTGCTGAAGTTGACAAACAGCAACAAATAGCTTATGAAGATTTTGAGCAGATTGATGAACTTGCTTTAGAAGAGTTGGACTTAAAGTTGCAAATTGCTATGCTCTCCCTCAAGGTCAGAAGATTTGAGCAAAAGGTTGATAAAAAGCTCAATGTTGATGGTAGAGATGCAGCTCGGTTTGACAGGAGGAAAGTGAAGTGTTATGCTTGTGGAGAAATTGGCCATTTTGCAAGAGAGTGCACAACTAAGAAGGGTGAAGCTAATACTAGATATTCAACATACAAGAAGAAAGAAGGGGAGGATGGGGAATCAAAAGCCTTGGTAACTACTATAGATGCTGGAGTTGACTGGAATGAGCATGAAGATGCAACAAGCAGTTCTCCTCAAATCTCCTGCATGGCAAGCTGTGATGATGACTTTGGCCTCATGGGAATCTCTCCTCAGGTATCTACTTGTGTTTGTGATTGTGATTCTAAATATACAACTCTTAAAGAAGCTTACGATGAGATGAAACCAAAATATAATGAGTGCTTTATTGAAGCTGCAACATACAAAGAAGCTTTTAAAACCTTAGAACAACAGAAGATGTGGTTTCAACAAAATCAATTGGCTTATGAGGAAAAGATTAGAGTTTTAAGTAGAGATTTAGAAAATACTAGCAATGAATTAAAGTTTTCTGAAAAAGAAAAAGCTAGGATTATATCTAAGAAAGATGTTTTGAAAGATAAGCTGGATAAAGAAATTGCTTTACATAAAGAGTGGCTAGTCTCAGGTGATAAGTTGTCTAGTTTTCTTTATGGAAGTCAATCTGTAACATCTGAGTTTGGTTTAGGTTTTAAGAAATATGTAGGTGTACAGGCAAACCATCATTTTGATAAGAAAAGTAAAAATAACTCTGCACCTATAAAATTTTTGAAGGAAGGTGAGATGCATGCAGTACCAGGACCTATTAGAGGTGTATTCATGCCTACCACCAAAACCTCTGACTTTGATGGTTCACACCATCTGTTTGGTAAAAAGTCTAAAGACTTGCCAAACAAGTCTGAAGACTCTCCAACCACAGGAACCCCTAAGCCTACATCCCATATGTTGGACTTACCAGAATCAAAGGAAAACACTGGCATTAGGATCAATGACTCACCTGACTCTAGAAGTATATCTAGTAATGATTCTAACACTTATGTCTCTTGTTCTTCCAGGGACAAGGCCTCAGAGACCTCTAGTTATGCCAGCTGTGATTCCAAGACCAAGTCAGACTCACCCAAGTCCTCAATAAAGCTTTCTGACAAGTCATCTTACAAGTCTGTGGACTCTGAAGTTGCTGCTGATGAAGTTCCTTATAAGACAGCCTCTTCTGAAGACTTGTTATTTACTTCTTTTGAAAACAATTCCTTTTGGTATTTGCAAAACAATTCTATTTCTGGTGTTTCTTTGAATAATTCTGTGTTTAATAAGACATCTTTTGGATTTAATAAATCTTCTAAGAAGAAGAAGTGTTTTGTTTGTGGTAGCAAATTGCATTTGATTAAGGATTGTGATTTTCATGATAAGAGGATGGGTGTTTCTATTGCTAATAATAGACCTAGATAAAAGTGGACTAACACTTGTACCAAACCCTCATTAGTTCCACAGGCAACTTACAATGTCAGCAGAATGCATACCATTCCTGCTGATAGGTCTGTTCCTTCTGATAGGTCTGTTTCTACTAGTAGATATATGAATACCAATAGAAATAGATATGGGTCTAGACCATTTTATGGATTTAATCATTGGTATTAATATAATGACCCAATGTTTTTGGGAAGGGCTAATTGGGATTCTGCTGAAAAGTCCTCAGCAGATTGTTCTTGGACATATAAAAGGCCATATACCTAAAGGGATTCCAGGAACAATTGTGGATCTAACTCATCTTCTTGGGTACATTATAATGATCCACAGGGCAGGCTCAAGTCTTTCATGACTTAAGTCTCTTAACATATTAATGTTGTTGTATATTAACTTTTTTTGTTGTAGGAATATCCTCTTCTTAATAAAGACTTAGGTATTGTTGATAGTGGTTGTTCAAGAAACATGTCTGGGAATCAGGAGAAACTACATGACTTTGTACCTGTTAATGGAGGAATAGTAAGGTTTGGAAGTGGAGTAGGAAGGATCACTGGCAAAGGTACTATAAGAACTCCAAAGGTGGATTTTGAGAATGTCTACTATGTGAAGGAACTTCAAGGATTCAATTTGTTTTTCAGTTTCACAAATTTGTGACAAAAAGCTTCCTGTACTTTTCACTGAAGAGGGTTGTCTCATTCTTTCACCTGAGTTCAAAATACCTGATGACAATCATGTATTGCTAAAGGCTCCAAGAAATCATAATATTTATACATTTGACTTGAATGATGTCAAGCCAGAAGGTGATCTAACGTGTTTGGTGGCTAAAGCATCCTTGGATGAATCTACAAAATGGCATAGAAGGATGGCACATGTTAATTTCAAAGTAATCAACAAACTTGCTAAAGATGGACTTGTTCATGGACTTCCTTCTAAGATATTCACTAATGAGCATAATTGTGTGGCTTGTAACAAGGGTAAGCAACACAAAGCTTCTTATAAGGCCATTACTGCTGTGAGCACAATCTCAGAACCATTGCAGCTACTTCATATGGATCTTTTTAGTCCAACATCCATCAGGAGTATTGACCATAAGTACTTCTGTTTGGTAATTACTGATGCTTTCAGTAGATTCAGTTGGACATTCTTTTTGGTGACTAAAGATCAAACCTTTCAGGCACTTAAAGAATTTATGGCTCTCATTGAAAATCAGCTTAACAAGAAAATTAAGGGTATAAGGTGTGACAATGGGACAGAGTTCAAAAATGCTAATCTCATTGAACTCTATGGTTTAAAGGGTATTAAAAGAGACTATAGCACTCCTAGGACTCCACAACAGAATGGGGTTGCAGAAAGGAAGAATAGAACCCTTATAGAGGCTGCAAGATCTATGCTTGCTGACTCTAAACTTCCAACCATGTTTTGGACTGAAGCAGTTGGCACTGCTTGTTATGTATGGAATAGGGTTTTGATTACTAGACCTGATAATAAGACACCCTATGAGCTACTGACAGGGAAGAAACCTACCATTGAACACTTGAAACCTTTTGGTTATCAGGCGACCATTCTAAATACAAGTGATCACTTAGGCAAATTTGAAGCAAAAGCTGGTGAAGGGTATATTGTTGGTTACTCAGCTCATAGCAAGGCTTACAGGGTATGTAACTTGGCTGCAAAGAAGATAGAAGAGACTCTTAACCTAAAATTTTTGGAGGAGAATGAAAATGTTCAGGGAAAAGGTCATGAATGGTATTTTGACCTTGATTACTTAACAGATTATTTGGGGTATGCTAGACAGAAAACTAACCCCTTTGCAGGTATACAAGTGTCATCTTCTAACAGTGCAGGTACCCTACAGGATGATTCAGACAGTGATTCAGAATGTGATGAACCCACTATTGTTGAAACTACCCTACCAATTCAAATAGCCGATCCTCCTAACAAAGAAGCCTCTGATGCCAAATCTGCTGATGATGTGGAAAACTCAACCTATGCAGAAGATCTTGCTAGACTCAAAAAGCAAGAACATGCAGCTGCTGAGGAAGCTAAAAGACTTGGTCTTGAATTTGCTCAAGACACTGAAGCACTCTCAAAACAAGCTGCTGTTGAAGAGAGCAGAAAAACTAGTTCTGCTGATACATCTGCTGGTGCAGCTGCTGATTCTTTTGATGGAGATTCTGCTGAAGGCATTTCTGCTGCAGTTCCTGTTTCCACTGGAACTTCTACAAGCTTGGATGAACCTTTTGGCAGGTTTCCAATTCCCTCAGATCTTGCTAATGTTGAGCAAGGTGATGGCAATTTTCAATCAGCTTCTTATAATGAAGACTTTGCTCCTACACTAACCAATCTTGATACCTCCATTGATGTTAATCCTGTGGCAAATAAAAGGATCAACACCATTCATCCACAAGATAATATACTTGGTGATCCAAATGCTATGGTTCTCACCAGGAGTGCCATTAAGAATACCAAGTTTGGGCAATGTGCATTTCTAACTTATGTATCCACTCAGAAGAGAGACAATCACACAGATCAAAAGTATTGTTTGTTTGCTTGTTTCTTGTCCCAAGTTGAACCAACAAGCATTAAACAAGCTTTGAGAGAACCTAGTTGGGTTGAAGCTATGCAGGAAGAGATGCAACAATTCAAGAATCAAGATGTTTGGGTCCTTGTTGATCTTCATGCAGGGAAAATTGCAATTAGGACCAAGTGGATATTAAAATGCAAGAGGGATGCTAGAGGTATTGTGGTGAGAAATAAAGCAAGATTGGTGGCTCAAGGTTTCCGACAAGAAGAAGAGATTGACTATACTGAGGTCTTTGCACCAGTTGCTAGGGTTGAGGCAATTAGATTATTTTAATCCTTTGCCTCATATATGGGGTTTAAGGTCTATCAGATGGATGTCAAGAGTGCCTTCCTCTATGGCAAATTGAACAGGAGGTCTTTGTTACTCAACCATAGGGCTTTGAAGACCCCCATCATCCTAAGAAGGTGTACAAAGTTGTCAAGGCACTTTATGGACTTCACCAAGCACCAAGAGCATGGTATGCTAGACTGTCTACATTTCTTTTGGAGCATGGCTATAGAAGAGGAGCTATTGACAAGACCCTCTTTATTAAGAAAAACTCCAGGGACATCATTCTAGTACAGGTCTATGTGGATGACATTATTTTTGGATCCATAAAGGAAGCATAGTGCAGGGAATTTGAAGAATTGATGAAAGGTGAATTTCAGATGAGTGCAATGGGGGAATTAACCTTTTTCTTAGGGCTACAAGTCAAACAACAACCTGAAGGGATTTTTATCCATCAGGAGAAGTATGTTAAAGACATTTTGAAGAAGTTTGACTTTGAACTCTTGAGGACTGCTACTACTCCATATGAACCACCCAAGCTTAAAAATCCAAATGAACAAGATGAGGCTGTGAATGTTCATCTCTATAGATCCATGATTGGATCACTCATGTATCTCACAGCTTCTAGGCCTGACATTACCTTTGCTGTCAGTGCTTGCTCAAGACATCAAGTCACTCCACTGACTTCCCACCTAAATGCAGTGAAGAAGATTTTCAAGTACATTAAAGGCCAACCCAAGCTAGGCCTCTGGTACCCAAGGGAATCACCATTTGTGTTGGAGGCTTATAGTGATAGTGACTATGCAGGAGCTAATTTGGATAGGAAATCCATAACAAGAGGTTGTCAATTTCTTGGTAGAAGACTCATCTCTTGGTAGTGCAAGAAACAAACCATAGTGGCTACTTCTACTACTGAAGCAGAATATGTTGCTGCTGCCAATTGCTATGGTCAGGTACTTTGGATTCAGAATCAGATGTTGGATTATGGGTTTAACTTCATGAACACTAAAATCTACATTGATAATCAAAGTACTATTTATAACACCCCCAAAATCGATCAATACAGCGGAAGACTTAAAATGTCAGCGGAAGACTTTTGGGGTATTATATCGTGGATCTTTGTCACAATTATAGAAAACGATTCAAGTGATCGTTTTAAGTTTTATTTAAAATACCAAATATTCATAATTTCAAGAGAATTCATTATTTAACAACAAGTTTTTATTCAAAGAGAAATAAACGTTTCTTTATTTGCCCACTTCATGCCTTTGCCATCCATTCCATTTAGTTACCTGAGATAAACATGCTAAAAGTCAACAAAAGTTTAGTGAAATTCATAGGTTTATCATTAAGAGTTTGAACACAAGAGATAGGTGCTTATTGTATATATATACAAATAAACAAATTAGAAAAATCGCATTCATTATTTCCTTAAGCTCATGACACTCAACGATTCAACAAACATCAATATTTTCTGTAATAATGATGTAAAATATATAGCCCTCAAGATAGGTATTTGCCAGTAACCTATGATATTTAAATAAAGTGCATTTGGTGACTTTTCTCTAGCAACCAAATGGGGATTGTCAATCCCTAATAGATCTATTCACAATTATTTACGTTCACCCTTCAAGTGATTTAGGTTCATGATCGAGGGACTTTTGGCAATAGCTACTTAAGCAATAATAATATCAGGAAAAGACTTGTGTTCGGTTTTTGAGCATGTATCCCCCCCACAAAAATAAGTTAAATGTGGGCTATGAACTCACCTTAGTAGGATAGTAGAACAAATGTAATCTCAACGATGCAAGGCAACGGCTTCACACACAACCTATAAGATATGGCACGTTTTAGTTCTTAAGTCTCGTTTTATTGCGAACGTTTATTATTTATTACGAATAATCCATAAAGTGCATAGGTGATGTGTTACGTCGTATATACAAATAAATAATGGTTACGTATTGTTTTATTCGTCTAAATTTAGTTATCGTTATATAAGTTTTATACGTATATATATATATATATATATATATATATATATATATATATATATATATATATATATATATAAAGCTACGTTTATTATTTTTATCATTTCAGTTTATATATATATATATATATATATATATATATATAATCATATATAAAATTTATTAAAAATAAAATCAATATTATTATTTAATCCTTAAAGTTTCTCCAATTTACACATTTTACCCTTAACGGAAAACATTTACGTCGTTAGTCCAAAATTATATATATTTACGTTTTAAGTCCAAGTACATTAATATTTACGTTTTTCAATCCTAAGTTTCAATATTAACTATTTATACCCTTAGAAAAACTGTTTTAACACTTTTTACCCGAAGTTTACAAACTTGTCACTTTTAGTCCTTATCTCTCGAAAATTTGCAAACTTAGTCCAAACATTACCAAATTTAAAACTTATCATTTTTATTAATTCAATAAGCACAGGAAGTGTACACTAGCTTATTCCAACAGCTTATTAGCTTATTTTCTCTATTTTTCACTAAATGGGCTTATCGATCCAATATTAAGGCCCGTTAATGATTTTCGATCCAAAGGGTTTGGGGGGTCATTGGGTTTGTCGAAATCCATCATTTTAAGTTACAAAACCATTTCAAAAGAACTTATACGTTTAGCTTATCTTAATAAGCTAAACTTAGCTTTTTGGGCTTTTCGGCCCACGTAAGGTTTTTAGTTTCTGAAAATTCTTAAGAAAATTCGTTTAGCTTTAGGCTCGTACAAGTGATCAAACTAAGTTGTTAAGTCGATTTATTTATCATTCACGTTTGTATACTAGGTAGGTAATTAGATCGTACAAAAATATTAATTGGTCATGTGTCAAATTTAGAAATGGCGAGGCCAAAGTGTAGCTAAAAACTCAATACATGAAACTTGCAAAACTTGAAAAATAAACTAAGTATTTTAGTAAAAATCTTATAGGTCCAACGTGACTTAGAAACATGTGATTTTTGTTGTGTACTCGTTAATATAAGTTCAATGTTATTATAGGTTCTCATTAATGATATAGCCAAATAATAGTACGATATATAATATATGTATGTCGTGTTCAAGTTTTAGGTTTTATCTAGGTGAAGTGTTCGTGCAAAAATAAATAGTACGGGTATATATATATAAGAAAATAGCGATTTGAAGTCTCACCTCACCTCAAAAGGTGGAGTAAAACAAAGCGTATGGTTCGTGGAATGGTTCAAGCGCTTCATGGTTCACTTCAAGTCCTTCCAAAGGTTCAAGAGGTTCCAATCCTTGCTTCCTAGGTTCACTTCAAGGCGTGGTATACTTGGTGATTCGTTAGTCCCTCAACAACACATCCTTCGTTATTATTTTTAGTGATATGGTTCGTTTAAGTGCATGTAGTGATTTAGATTTGCATGTAAGGCTTATATAGGCAGTTTTCGAATGTGTAGAGACAAGATAAGTTCACAAGATTTTGAGGGTTCATGTAAACGAATAGTATTGCCACAAACAATGCCCAATCGGTTTTGTGCAAAGCCAAGATCTTGTAAGATCTCTTCCTATTCATTCCTGACACTTCATGTTGTGTTTAGAGTTTGTTTCGTTGCCATTGGGAAGCATGGGAGGCTAGAAGGAATAAGATGCCACGTTTTGGCCTTATCTATCAAGGGTGAGTTTGGTGGTTTGCTTGGGTTGTTTCTTGGGTAGTAAACGAGCAAGAAAAAGTGTAACATATATCATTTCTATTTCTTTGGTACTAGGGGAGACGAGACAAGCAAAATATTTGTAGGTTGTGTGTAGAAATCGTAAGATAGAAGGGTGGTTTTGGGTGTGTCGCGACTGGGAACAAAGAAAAGAAAACACAAAAAAAATAAGGGTGCGTTTAGGCTTGTGGCCTGTGGGCTGCTGGTTGTGTGTTGGCCCAAAACAAAAGAAAGAATAAAAGGAGTCTGTTTGGTTTATATATTGAAACCGTGGCCCAATGAGTGTTGGGGGCCCACATGGTGTGTCTCGATTATCGTGTCGAAGTTCAAAAATATTAGTGAGTGTTCTCGGGAAGTTTTGTAGGTTCGGGGAATATAAAAATAATATACGGTATTTAGACAAAACGTATTGTTTTAAATATAAACGTTTTATATATATTTATCGTTCGCAATAATCATGCTAGCTAGACTAAGGATTTACTAAAAGCCTGCGGATACCCTCCGCTCCAACATAACACACGGATACCCTCCGCTCTAACATAGATATTCGGATAACCCCCGCAATATCATAAATACTCGGATAACCTCCGAAGTATTAATAACCTATAGGTGCACACTATAGTATCTAAATAAGCCAACCTTGAATAGTACACACGAAACTATGTGACTAAAGCTGACAATTCACCAAAAATCAAATTAGCCAACCTTGAATAGTACGCACAAAAATATGTGACTAAAGCTGACAATTCACCAAAAATCAAATAAGCCAACCTTGAATAGTACACACAAAAATATGTGACTAAAGCTGACAATACATCCTAGTCCATACGCATAGCAAGTTTTAGAAAGAATATAGAAGCGATAATAGTCCATATAAATAATTTGCACGTTTCTCACCCCAAGTATTGAAAACATAGTTCAAGATTAAAAAGTGGGGCTATGACTCACCTCAAGTCCAGAAATCAGCAATAAGAACTTGGTAGAAGTAAGACGTATAGTAACTCACAAGACGGCAACTACAGACTCGGCACGACCTAACAATATCAACTCGTTCAGAAATCATTTCCTCAAATTCAAATATTCCCAAACCCGGACGTATTCCGTTTTATTTTCCGAAAATCCATTTCTCGTATTAGTTTGGAGTTTTACGTTTGGTATCCATAAGGGTGGTGGGTCGACACAAACAAACCAAAAAGTCTCACAAAAGGATAATAAAATAAACTATAGATTTAATATTAGCCCGATACATTATTTAAATAAATCATCGAAGTTTATCAAATCCGTCGATTTGATAATCCCCATATTTATTTACGTAACATACCGTTCCAAGATTACACCCAATCCTAAAGCACATAGCACGAAAATACTATATGGTATATATCGTAGTCTAATAAACTCCTTGTATACATCGTTAAATTGGCCAGATTTCCCGATATATATATTTAGGGATTTATTATCCTATACATATACCACAACCTATGGGCGTCGTAGGATACGATGCCCGTTAATATACTCATTTCGTATAGCCAAATAACTCGGTTTAACCTGCCGATTAAATAAGTTATTTAGTTATAGAAAACGTTTATATTAATCGTCATATATCCGTGACAACACAAAAGTCACAAACAATAACCCACTTTGACTCAAGTGACCACGACTCCGCATAACTCGATAGCTTTCCTCGTTATTTATATATAAAATAATATTTCATTTAATATTTAGTTAACGTCGAGAATTTCTCGTTATTTATAATGTTTATTCATAATAACGCCTCCAATAATATTACGCTACTCTCGTAACATAATATATTTAGTCGCATTATTTATAATACTACTCGTGATTTTTGTTATTATTAATATACGCATTTATACAATTATATATACGTTATTCACGTCTATATATTTATATAAACGTTTATATTACCAATAATATTATTACGAGTTTTATTACTTGCGTTTTAAATTGTAAATAATTATCGAGTCATACGAAATGGTCACATGTCCGAGTCATTACTCTCGGCTCATTGTCCAAGTCCAAAATAATGTGAGCAAGTCATAAATAATCAATCCAACTCCGTCCAAATCAATCCCAATACATGTGCTACAACAATAGGGTCCGACTACGGCACCCGACTAACCTATCTCCGTCAATCTAAGTGACCGTCTCACAATCGGTCCCCACTTTACCATTCGACAACAACTTCTCAATATACCATAAATCCCTTGTCGAGACCAAAAATGATCTCGACTCAACCAAGCATTCGGCCGAATCCAACAAGTGCCAAAACAATAACAAGTTCCATAACATAACAAGAAATAAAAAATAAATATCAACAAGGTCTATTTTGGGTTGGTTTACCAAGCCAAACCCGAGCCCTCGACTCACTTGAGTCTCGGCTCAATACCCGAGTCACAAGGACTCGACCACAATGACTAAAAGGTATCAAAAATAAGCTCCAAGAGCCACACCAAAATTGCCCATTCGACCCAAATGGGTCGCGGCATCAATCAACCATAATCAGCCAAAAGGACCAAGACTCCATCGAGTCAAACCAATTCCAAGCGAATATGACATGAAAACCATGAACTCAAAGCCACAAGAAGCAAAATAACGAGCCATAGGCTCGAATCCCACAACAAGCCGTGAGTCCTTAACTCACGGTTCATTCGAACTGTCAAAGGAACACCAAGACCCGGATACCAAACCATTATTTTAACATCAAAAACATTATTTCATCCTGTAATAATTCGATTCCCATAACAAAACTCCATGTACCCACGGAATAATCACCAAATCGAGGCACCCAAAAGCCAAATTCGATCATACTCACCTTCTTGAACCTCCAAATGTATAGATCTAGTAAAAACAATAAAGTTGGGTCAGATTTAATAAGATTTTGAGGTGTTAAGGTGGGTTATACGGCGCATATAATACACCCAAAGAAAGAGAAAAGGACAAGGAACAAGATGGTGGTGGTGGTTTTGTTGTGAGGGCGGCGTAGTGGTGGTGGTGGCCGGAATAGTGTTCGGCGGCTAGGGTTAGAAGTAGGGTTAGAGAGAGAGAGTTGGTGAGGGTGAAGTGTTGGTGTGTGTGTGGTATTAACCACATGGACGATTTTTGTTGTTTACTTATAAAAAAAAATCATTTTCTTTTTAAAAATGATAATAATAATAGTAATAATAATAATATTACTAATAAGAGTGGGAAATAAAAGGGTGAGTGTAAAACACACGGTCCAAAACCCGAACTCATTTCAAAACGTTTAATATCTCGCGTAACGTTCCGTAAATAATTAAATATTGTCGAACTTGTAAAATCAAGTCTCAAAATTTCTGTTAGGTAATCCTAGTGCTGGAGTCAACGTAGTACCAAGTGAGAATTCAAAAATAAATCACCAAGTATAATTCCATAACAATCATTAAATAAAATCTCAAATCCTATAACGATATTAAATATAATTAACCATAAAATAGGTCTTACAAGTTCGTTACGAATAAAATTTCAAATAAAGATTTATAAACGAACTTTAATGTAATGCGGGTTTTCAAAATGGCTCCCTAAATTGCCGGTTGTCACATCCTCCCAGTCTCAGAAGAAACCCGTCGCGGGTTTCTCTCGGAACAATTCATCTACGAAGTGAAAAGCTTCGGATATTTCTTCCGGAACTTGTCCTCACGTTCCCACGTAAATTCCGGTCCGTGTCAGGAATTCCAACGAACCTTGACGAGCGGAATGCGACTTCGCTTGAGTCGTTTAACCTCACGATCCAAAATCTCAATCGGCTCTTCCACAAAATTCAATTTCTCATCAATACGGATATCCTTCATTGGAATAACAGGCATCTCATCAGAAAGACATTTCTTCAAATTACTAACGTGAAACACATCGTGAACTTTACTCAGTTCATGTGGTAATTCCAACCTATAAGCCACGGGCCCAATTCTTTCTAAAATAAGAAATGGTCCAATGTAGCGAGGGTTGAGTTTTCCACGTTTCTCGAAACGTATCACACCCTTCCAAGGCGAGACTTTCAGCATCACTTTGTCTCCAACCTGGAACTCTAGGGGTTTACGTCTCTGATCGGCGTAACTTTTCTGCCTATCTCTGGCTGCTTGCAACCGATCACGAATCTGAGTCACTTTTTCAGTAGTCTCCAAGATAAGTTCAGGGCCTGTGAGTTGGCTATCTCCAACTTCCGCCCAACCAATTTTCGGCCATACAAAGCTTCAAATGGTGCAGCTTTAAGACTTGTGTGGTAGCTATTATTATAGGAGAATTCTGCAAGGGGTAGATACTTCTCCCAGCCTTTACCAAAGTCTATAATACATGCACGAAGCATATCCTCTAAAGTCTGAATGGTCCTCTCACTTTGACCATCGGTTTGGGGATGATATGCAGTACTCATATCAAGTCTCGTCCCCAAAGCCGTTTGAAGTGATCGCCACAAAGCTGACGTAAAGCGGCTATCGCGATCAGAAATAATCCATATCGGCACTCCATGACGAGAAATAATTTCCTACACATACAACCTCGCAAGTTTATCCACACTATCATCTTCACTAATCGCCAGGAAATGAGCAAACTTAGTCAATCGATCCACAATTACCCAGATAGCGTCACAATCGCTAGCTGTCTTCGGTAATTTGGTAATAAAGTCCATTGTAATCCGCTCCCATTTCCAAACTGGGAGTTCTGGCTGCGTCAAAAAACCTGACGGTCGTTGATGTTTGGCCTTAACCTTAGAACATGTCAAGCATTTACTAACATACAACGCTATATCTGCCTTCATGTTTGGCCACCAATATAACTTTTTCAAATCCTGGTACATCTTGTCGGATCCAGGATGAATAGAGTACCTTGACTTATGCGACTCATGCATAATCAACTCTCGAATTCCTCCATATAAAGGTACCCAAATCCGATCTCCAAAACATAAGACTCCATCGGAACGCTTAACAAATCCTTTCTCATTCTCAGCCATCCCAAATATGTTCTCAGCAGGTCGGTTTCCTGCTTTCAACGCTTCCATTTGAGCTTCAAATATTTGAGACGGTAACGGCGATACGATAGTCATTCCCAATGACCTAACCCGTAATGGTGATATTCTCTCCTTTCGACTAAGAGCATCAGCAACAACGTTTGCTTTACCAGGATGGTAGCGAATTTCGCAATCATAATCGCTTAGCAACTCAATCCAACGTCGTTGTCTCATACTGAGCTCTTTTTGATTCAAGATGTGTTGTAGACTTTTGTGGTCAGTAAACACAACACACTTAGTTCCATACAAGTAATGTCTCCATATCCTCAAGGCAAAAACTACAGCACCTAACTCCAAATCATGGGTGGTGTAGTTTTTCTCGTGATTCTTGAGCTGTCGGGAAGCATAAGCTATCACTTTCTCTCGTTGCATTAACACAGCTCCCAAACCTTTATGTGAAGCGTCACAATAGACGACGAAATCCTCGTTACCTTCAGGTAACGCCAAGATAGGAGCACCACACAACACCTCCTTAAGTAATTGAAATGCTTCCTCTTCTTTATCTCCCCATTCATACTTAACACTCTTTTGAGTCAATTTGGTCAACGGTTTAGCTATCTTCGAAAATCCCTCGATGAATCTTCGGTAATAACCGGCTAAACCTAAAAATTGATGAACTTCTGTTGGGGTCGTAGGTGCAGCCCAATCTTTTATTGCTACAATCTTAGCAGGATCCACATGAACTCCTTGTCTATCAATCACATGACCCAAAAATTGTACCGTCGGAATCCAAAATTCACATTTGGAGAACTTGGCATACAGCTTCTCCCTCCTGAGCAATTCTAAAATAAGTCTCAGATGCTCCTCATGCTCCTTCTCACTCTTTGAGTAAATTAAAATATCGTCAATGAATACGATCACAAATTTATCTAAATAAGGCTTACACACCCGATTCATGAGATCCATGAATACCGCCGGTGCGTTAGTCAACCCAAACGACATCACCTGAATCTCGTAATGCCCGTAACGGGTTCTGAAAGCCGTTTTCGGAATATCTTCCTCGCGAACTCGAAGCTGATGATATCCCGATCTCAAATCGATCTTTGAATACGCACTTGATCCTTGAAGCTGATCGAACAAGTCGTCGATCCTCGGTAACGGGTATCTATTCTTCACCGTTAACTTGTTCAGCTCACGGTAATCAATACACATACGAAACGATCCATCCTTCTTCTTCAAGAATAAGACTGGGGCTCCCCAAGGTGAAGAACTTGGTCTTATGAATCCTTTTTCGGCTAACTCCGCTAATTGTTTCGACAACTCTTCCAGTTTAGTGGGTGCAAGTCGATAAGGCGCTCGTGCTACAGGTGCAGCATCAGGTATCAACTCAATCTGAAACTCCACTTGTCTAGTAGGCGGGATTCCCGGCAAATCATCGGGAAACACATCAGGAAAATCACGAACTATAGGCACATCCCCAATGCACCTTTCCTTCTTCTCCTTCCCTCATTTCTCAGAGATTTGAGCTAAGAAAAGGTAACATCCTTTCTCTATTAGCTTTGGTAACTTAGTGCAAGAAATGACTGCTAACCGGGATGGGCTCCTCGAACCATTTCGATCTCCAAGTATATTTAGAATTTCCTTTCCGTAAGGTACACGCACGATCTTCTCATCGCAAAGTATGTGAGCACGATACTTTGACAACCAATCCATACCAATGATAACATCGAAACTTCCTAACGTGACGGGTAGAAGATCTATGTTGAAAGGGTGATTCAAAAAATTTAACGTGCAACCGCGAATGATAGTCCTAATCCTTTCTATGTTCCCATTTGCTAACTCTACATCATACCCAATTCCTAAGGCCATCGGGGGTTTCTCTAGTAAAGGTGCAAACTTAGTGGACACAAAACTCTTATCGGCACCAGTATCAAATAGTATGGAAGCATAACGATTACTGAGAAGGAACGTACCAGTAACGACGTTCGAATCTTCTCCTTTCTCGTTTCCGAGTGCCTACACTCTTCCCTGAGCAGCTCCAGCTTCCACACGTTGGTCCCCGTTATCTTGTCGTCCACAGTTTCCTCCAGCTCCACGGTTTCAATGATTGTACCCATTACCACCCGATCCTTGATTTCCTCGGTTCCACGATTCTCTACACTCATTCCTATAGTGTCCCTTCTTTCCACACCCATAACAAGTAATGTCTGCCTTATTTCTCATTTCAGGAGCAGCTTGAACCATAGCAAGAGGTCGAGCCCTACAATCCTTAGATGTATGTCCTTTCTTTGAGCAGTTCTGGCATCTTACACTACACTATCCAGAATGATTCTGATGGCAACGACCACACTTGGGTGCATCACCGTTTTGGTTCCTCTTATCTCCATTCCCAATAGCATAAGCCTTAGCTTGTCGCTTGTTTCGGTGATCATTACCCTTAGACTGATGGTCTCTCTTTCTCTTTCCATTCTTATCCTTACTAGCTCCTTCCAATTCCAACGAATCAATTAGCTGTTGAGCAATTGTGATTGCCTCATGGATGTTTACAGGTCTAGCAGAAATCACATCATTCCTTGTAGCCACAGGAAACCCATCGGTATACCGCTCAATCTTTTGAGTCTCAGTTTTTACCATATCTGGGCAAAGCAAGGCCAACTCCTGGTAATGACGATTGTAAGTCGCCATATCAGTACCCTTCACTTTGTGATTCCAAAACTCAATTTCCAGCTTCTTAACCTCATTTCTTGGGCAATAAGTCTGAATCAGCAGAGACTTAAATTGCTCCCAAGTCATAGCATAAGCCACATCACTCCCAACCGAATTTCGGTAATTGTTCCACCAAGTTAAACTTCATCCTTGAAAGTAAAAGAAGCAAACTTTACCTTCGCATTCTCTGCACAACCACTGACATTAAACACTGACTCAGTCTTCTCTATCCACCTGACCAAGTAAACCACTCCTTCAGTTCCACCAAACTCAATAGGTCCACAAATCTTAAACTCCTTGTAGTGACATCCACTAGCACGAACAGGTGGAAAAGTACCAGCAGAATTGTTGGAATGGTTTGACTCAGCCAGTAGTTCAACAACTCTTTGCTCCACAAGTTGATTGATCATTGCCTGATCCACAGCAGGTGCATTAAGTGGAACATGATCATTGTCTCCCTGAACATCAACATTTTGATTCCTGTTGTTGCGGTTAGTAGTGTCCTGGTTTTCAGGAGTAGGGGTTTCAACATTTCGAGTAGGACGGCGTCCTCAGCGACCAGGGGTAATCACTGCAGGACCAGTTCTGGTAGCTCTAACAGGGTTTCGTCGTGGGGCCATTGATCTAAAACATCATACAAGTTCATGAGTCTCCAATAGAACTTATCATACGCTCAACAGAAAGTAATTCAATGAAGCCAAGTCATGGAAAGAATATCAACAATACACCACAAAACATCAATAAAGCGAATAGGGACTCAATTTCCATAACATCCAAAACCACATAATACCATATACTAGTAACCATCAACCATACAATAGAGATCCAACATCGTTCCAACTACTGAAAGACACAAAATATGCTAATCGTTCCAAAAGAGACGAATACTGAACGAAAAATACATCAAAATATGATACTGGCTTTTCTAACCGAACACTCCTCGGTGTAGAAAGCAACAAGACAACATAACCCAAACATCTAGCCACGTTGCTGGCGGAGGCTCCTCAACTCCTGCCTCAAGCCATCAAGATCTCTCCATAATGATCCTAAATCCACACTATGGGTGTCGCTGTCTCTCTTGAGGTCAGCCACCTCCTTCTCCAGCTCGGCGTTCCGCTGCCATAACTTATGGTCGGCCTCTCGAGCTGTAATAAAACCTCGCTGTAAACTCCCAATGTGCTCATGAACCTCCATCAAAACTCTCCTCATCTCAGTCGACCTGCCCTCAACCACAGTCATATCAACTCTCAAATCCTCTATAAACTCTCCAATAACCCTCTCAAGTCGATCAGATAATCGCGAGATCCTCTCGCCTTGTGTAGTAATCTGAGCCCACAACCTGCCACTCTCACCTAACTCTGCTTGCTCAGCAGAAACCTCAGATGACGCATCCGACGCCACTGGACTGCCAGGTGGTGAATCAAACAGAAACGGATGATCAGGTGAAATAGGCTCAATCGGATGTATAGGTGAATCAGGCTGCTCAGCCTGAGCTGGTGGCACTAACACATCATCATCATCAGGCATCTCCTCCTCCTGAGCGTCATCCTCCTCCTCAGGGTCATCATCATCACCCTGCTCAGCCTCCTGAGGGTCATCAGCCTCATCCTCACGCTCGTACTCCTCCTCCTCCTCATCGGAAGAGTACATCATCAATCGTCGTCTCCTAACAGGTGAACCATGTGGAGATGTGGTAGGTGATCTAGGACGACGACGCAATGCTGTGGGTGGCGCCTCTGACAGAAGAGAGTGAGCATCAATCTGTAAAGGTGGTGAAGTAGGGCATATCGACATACGTGCCGTAGCTCGGTGTGCAAAACGTGGAGCCACACGAGCCAAAGCCTGATGAAGTGTAAGCTGCCTCGATGTACCAGGGAGCCCTAGAGAAGATGAGGGTCCCTGCGTAGATGCAGCAGGTGGTGCTGAAGTAGAAGCTGTCTGCGACACAGTAGCTGAAAGCATGGCAACCTGGTAAGGATCATCAGATGCCATAGTGAACTGTGCTGGGAATACCAGTGCGGTAAGAATATCCTCGACAACATCGGGCATATGGGAGGCCATAGTCTGTGACAACGGCGTAGGGTAGGTGTAAGTGTTTCAAAACCACTAAATCGCAACTCAAAATACCATACCAAAAATCCTCATCATATAGTTTCAATCATATAATCTTAATAAAGAATTTCAAATACCGCATTACTAAAACATTTATAAAACAATTAAACCATATAATTCCTCGAAACGCCATCTTATCACTAAATCAATATATTCCATAATCTCAAGTCATCTCAAATATATCATAATACCTCAAAATATTCGAAGATGCTTCGGCTTGGCGGGCTGGCGGGCAATGGTCAAGGATCGTTTTCTATAAAAATTAGGTTATAGTTTAGGTGTTTATTTACCTAGTTCTCTATAACCTTGGCTCTGATACCAATCTGTAACACCCCCAAAATTTGGTACAGCGGAAGACTCAACAAGCTTTCGGGGTGCTACGGGAATTGGTATCCAACAAAAGACATAACAGAACGAGATAAAGTAAACATAATAAAAACACAACCAAAACGGGGTTTTAAAGTTTACATTTATCCCAACATCATTCAGAGTCAGGCCCAAAAGAAATATACGTAGGTCCACAATTTAATATCAGAGTTTAGAAAAATAGATCCATGAACCAGGTGCCTTAGCCGAGCCTTCCAATCCATGCATCAAAATCATCGCTTAATTACCTGAGAAAACGTGCTAAAAGTCAGCTTTCGCTGGTGAGATCATAGGTTTAAATTCATCATTAATATAGTGGACATATACGCAAAACGCTTGCTAGCTAGACTAAGGATTTACTAAAAGCCTGCGGATACCCTCCGCTCCAACATAACACACGGATACCCTCCGCTCTAACATAGATATTCGGGTAACCCCCGCAATATCATAAATACTCGGATAACCTCCGAAGTATTAATAACCTATAGGTGCACACTATAGTATCTAAATAAGCCAACCTTGAATAGTACACACGAAACTATGTGACTAAAACTGACAATTCACCAAAAATCAAATAAGCCAACCTTGAATAGTACACACAAAAATATGTGACTAAAGCTGAAAATTCACAAAAAATCAAATAAGCCAACCTTGAATAGTACACACAAAAATATGTGACTAAAGCTGACAATACATCCTAGTCCATACGCATAGAAAGTTTTAGAAAGAATATAGAAGCGATAATAGTCCACATAAATAATATGCACGTTTCTCACCCCAAGTATTGAAAACATAGTTCAAGATTAAAAAGTGGGGCTATGACTCACCTCAAGTCCAGAAATCAGCAATAAGAACTTGGTAGAAGTAAGACGTATAGTAACTCACAAGACGGCAACTACGGACTCGGCACGACCTAACAATATCAACTCGTTCAGAAATCATTTCCTCAAATTCAAATATTCCCAAACCCGGACGTATTCCGTTTTATTTTCCGAAAATCCATTTCTCGTATTAGTTTGGAGTTTTACGTTTGGTATCCATACGGGTGGTGGGTCGACACAAACAAACCAAAAAGTCTCACAAAAGGATAATAAAATAAACTATAGATCTAATATTAGCCCAATACATTATTTAAATAAATCATCGAAGTTTATCAAATCCGTCGATTTGATAATCCCCATATTTATTTACGTAACATACCATTCCAAGATTACACCCAATCCTAAAGCACATAGCACGAAAATACTATATGGTATATATCGTAGTCTAATAAACTCCTTATATACATCGTTAAATTGGCCAGATTTCCCGATATATATATTTAGGGATTTATTATCCTATACATATACCACAACCTATGGGCGTCGTAGGATACGATGCCCATTAATATACTCATTTCGTATAGCCAAATAACTCGGTTTAACCTGCCGATTAAATAAGTTATTTAGTTATAGAAAACGTTTATATTAATCGTCATATATCCGTGACAATACAAAAGTCACAAACAATAACCCACTTGGACTCAAGTGACCACGACTCCGCATAACTCGATAGCTTTCCTCGTTATTTATATATAAAATAATATTTCATTTAATATTTAGTTAATGTCGAGAATTTCTCGTTATTTATAATGTTTATTCATAATAACGCCTCCAATAATATTATGCTACTCTCGTAACATAATATATTTAGTCGCATTATTTATAATACTACTCGTGATTTTTGTTATTATTAATATACGCATTTATACAATTATATATACGTTATTCACGTCTATATATTTATATAAACGTTTATATTACCAATAATATTATTACGAGTTTTATTACTTACGTTTTAAATTGTAAATAATTATCGAGTCATACGAAATGGTCACATGTCCGAGTCATTACTCTCGGCTCATTGTCCAAGTCCAAAATAATGTGAGCAAGTCATAAATAATCAATCCAACTCCGTCCAAATCAATCCCAATACACGTGCTACAACAATAGGATCCGACTACGGCACTCGACTAACCTATCTCCGTCAATCTAAGTGACCGTCTCACAATCGGTCCCCACTTTACCATTCGACAACAACTTCTCAATATACCATAAATCCCTTGTCGAGACCAAAAATGATCTCGACTCAACCAAGCATTCGGCCGAATCCAACAAGTGCCAAAACAATAACAAGTTCTATAACATAACAAGAAATAAAAAATAAATATCAACAAGGTCCATTTCGGGTTGGTTTACCAAGCCAAACCCGAGCCCTCGACTCACTTGAGTCTCGGATCAATACCCGAGTCACAAGGACTCGACCACAATGATTAAAAGGTCACAAAAATAAGCTCCAAGAGCCACACCAAAACTGCCCATTCGACCAAAATGGGTCGCGGCATCAATCAACCATAATCGGCCAAAAGGACCAAGACTCCATCGAGTCAAACCAATTCCAAGCGAATATGACATGAAAACGATGAACACAAAGCCACAAGAAGCAAAATAACAAGCCATAGGCTCGAATCCCACAACAAGCCGTGAGTCCTTGACTCACGGTTCATTCGAACCATCAAAGGAACACCAAGACCGGATACCAAACCATTATTTTAACATCAAAAACATTATTTCATCCCGTAATAATTCGATTCCCATAACAAAACTCCATGTACCCACGGAATAATCACCAAATCGAGGCACCCAAAAGCCAAATTCGATCATACTCACCTTCTTGAACCTCCAAATGTATAGATCTAATAAAAACAATAAAGTTGGGTCGGATTTAATAAGATTTCGAGGTGTTAAGGTGGGTTATACGGCGCGTATAATACACCAAAAGAAAGAGAAAAGGACAAGGAACAAAATGGTGGTGGTGGTATTGTTGTGAGGGCGGCGTAGTGGTGGTGGTGGCCGGAATAGTGTTCGGCGGCTAGGGTTAGAAGTAGGGGTAGAGAGAGAGAGTTGGTGAGGGTGAAGTGTTGGTGTGTGTGTGGTATTAACCACATGGACGATTTTTGTAGTTTAGTTATAAAAAAAAATCATTTTCTTTTTTAAAAATGATAATAATAATAGTAATAATAATAATATTACTAATAAGAGTGGGAAATAAAAGGGTGAGTGTAAAACACACGGTCCAAAACCCGAACTCATTTCAAAACGTTTAATATCTCGCGTAACATTCCGTAAATAATTAAATATTGTCGAACTTGTAAAATCAAGTCTCAAAATTTCTGTTAGGTAATCCTAGTGCCGGAGTCAACGTAGTACCAAGTGAGAATTCAAAAATAAATCACCAAGTATAATTCCATAACAATCATTAAATAAAATCTCAAATCCCATAATGATATTAAATATAATTAACCATAAAATAGGTCTTACAAGTTCGTTACGAATAAAATTTCAAATAAAGATTTATAAACGAACTTTAATGTAATGCGGGTTTTCAAAATGGCTCCCTAAATTGCCAGTTGTCACATAAGTAAACACAATTCTCCTATCTATTGTTCACACCACATTAGTAATTAGCTTTATTTTCATTTTTGTTATTTTATTTTGATTGCATCTTAGTTATTGGGTTAGTTGAATAGCAAGTAATTCCGCCCACTCTTCCAAAACTGAGATTTTTACTTGTTTTTATTAAAACATAAAAATACAAAAAGAATCACCCCTCACCTCCAGACCTAGTTTGTAGGCTTTCTAATCCTAGCGACACTATTCCTGAGTTGAACGATCAATCCCCCGGTACTTGTCACTATACTATACTACAACGATCAGGTACACTGCCTGGTGGGGGTTGTAAGCTTCTCGAGATCCCTCGAGAGGTAAAGCCTGGTGCAATTCCCACGCATCAGTCGTCTGCCGCATGATCGTGCTCATCCTTAAAGTCGTGTAATTCACGGCTTTCTCCTTCAATCTCATATTCGAAATCCTGTTTTTATTATATTATAAACAATCATATCATGTCTAACTTTTAAATCATCCATTACTCTAAAACTTATTTCAAAAAACATATAAACTGACCCCTTCTTCCAGGAAACCACTTTTAAAGTAGTTAACTGTGTCCACATCTTCAGTGACCTTTTCAGTTCGATATATATGACAGTTGTTGCTATGATTAAACTCAGTGTACTTCACTTTAAACTTTTTACCGATAATCATATTAAGATCATCTGGAAAGTATTTATCAGTATCCATGCCTTGCTCCTCCATGATCTCACATGCTGTCAAGTTTGTCATCTTATTTACATTGTTATCGAAAATAATAACCTGTGCAGAACCACTTTCATCGAATATTCGAATAATCAGCTTGAACCTTCAAATGTAAATAAACGTATGTTAGAATTATTTAGTAATATTTCATTAAGCTAATTTATTTCAATATTTTAGTAGAGTATATTGTGTACTTGGATGCGACTGCATATGTTTCTCCATGATTCTTGCAATGCCACAATTGTTTCTTGTTCCTTGAATTTGGGTGTCCTTTCGACGGAATCGGGTTGACTTTAGTACTGCATGATTTGCATCCTGTATACGCCCAACCACTATCATATTGTATGCTATGAACCGTTGCATACACAAGACAACATGAACCCTAAAAAAGACTAATTTAGGGAGAGAAAAACTTTGTTTGTTTATCATATTTGTTTTAATATGATTAATAAATATTATAATCCGACTTCTAAAGAGCACCTTTCTTAGCACATATAGGTTAATTATCGACCCACTGTTATCATCTTTGACCACCTTTTACGGAGATCTATGGTTTGTATTGACGAACCAATTTTGGTTGTTGAATCGCTTTTGATTATTAGAAATTCAAAAGCAAATCATTTTTTCACTCGAACTTTTGTCATTTTTCATCGAAACAATTAGATGCCCCTCAACCCCATACGGAAATCCTTGCCACTCACAATGAAGTTACGAAAATGATAACAAATTTGAGTAAATCGTCTTCCTGGGTTTCCTTGATCGCTTGTTTCCAAACTGACTTAAGGTTTTTAGTGTTTTATTCATTCAAGGTTGGTTCTTGGGTATTTTAAGGTCCTGATTTTATTGTTCTTCCACAATCTTTGATTGACTCATTATGGAGGCTGGTTAGTTTTCTTCGCGTTTTAACTCAAAACCCTAAGCGATTAGGGTTTTATCTCGTATTATTGTTTGCATGCGTGCTAGTTGTTAATTGAGGTTCTGGTCGTGGGTTAATAAGAGAGGATGAATAAGGGTTTCTTGATTTCTAAGGTTGCAACTGATGCTCCTAAGTCTAATGTGATTCCTAATGTTGATGTTGAGGATTCGGCAGCAAGGATGAAAAGGTTAAAGGGTAATGATGAGGGTGCCTTTGGTGGGATTCATCAACGCGAGGCTGCTAGGGTTTCGTATAACCCTAGTTTTGATCATGTTGGCAATGTTAATATGGATTCGTATTCTGCTCCTATGTCTTCTATGTTACATGAAAATGTTAATCTTCAAGAAGGTAACGTGGTGGATGGAGGTTCTGATGTGGCTGCTGGTCATGATGAATTGGGGTCTCAATCACCAAGTGATGCTAACTTGGAGCAACCAACTAACCAAGTGAAGCCGGTTTCACTTGGTAACGTTGTCCAATGATTCACATGCGGCTGTTAATGTTAATATGGATTATGATAAGGTTGTGTTGGATGATGTGGAGCAGTTTCAGGGTACAATGGATACTTCTAATGGCTCCCAACAGCCTATTGTGGAACAATTGATAGCTAATGCGCATATGAATTTTGATGATGCTATGAATAAAATTCAAAGTGAGATTGTTGCTAATAAAGTTAATTTTACAAGTGCTCCTCCTTCGAGTGCAACCTCTGGTCCTAATGTGAATATGAATATGAGTGCAACTTCTGGTATCAAGGCTTACAAGGTTGATACTACTATTGGTACTAGAGTGAAATCGGTTTCTTATGCGGGTGCTACTTCTAATGAACCTCAGAAACATGTGTCTAATTTTCGGAGGTTGGAATGTAGCAAAAAGAAGGAGGATGTTGACCTTTCAGTTCCAATGACAGTAGTGGAAGAGGTGAACATGAGGTTTGAGAATACCCTATATAGTTACTTCCTTGGTCAACGCCTTGCTTTTCCTATTGTTGATTACTATGTTCGCAATGCATGGGCTAAGTTTGGTGTGCAAAAGGTAATGATGAATGCTAAGGGGTTCTTCTTCTTTAAGTTCAATTCGAAGAAAGGTGTTGATGATGTACTTGAAAACGGTCCTTGGTTGATCAGATATGTTCCTATTATTCTTAAACCATGGACTTTGAACACAAACCTACTTAAAGAGGATTTGACTAACATCCCAGTGTGGGTTAAATTCCATGATGTTCCCCTTGCTATGTTCTCTGATGATGGCCTCAGTCTTCTTGCCACACTGATTGGCACGCTCAAAAGGTTGGATGCTTTTACAAGCCAAATGTGCAAGGAATCGTGGGGCCGTAGTAGTTTTCCCAGATGCATGATAGAAGTGACGTCAGATAAGGTGCTTCGGGACAGTCTCACTATTGAGATACCATTACTTGATGGTTCGGGTTCGACTATTGAGAAGATACGGGTTGAATACGAATGGAAACCACCTCGTTGTGACAACTGTAAGATCTTTGGTCATACGCTGGTTGATTGTCTTAAAGTTGTTGCACCTCCAGTTCAGCCTACTAAACCTGTTAATGATGGTTTCACGACTGTCAATAATAAAAAGAAGGGTAAGCAAGGTGGTTTTACTACTCAGGGTAAAGGAGGGTTTAATAAACCTGTTGTGGGTAAGCAGTTTCAGTATCAACCCAAAAAGAATCCTCCTGAACTTAAGAAGGTGGATGGCACTAAGAAGAAGGCCTCTGATGTACCGAGTATGAGTGGAATGAAGATTTCTACATCTAATCAGTTTGCTGCTCATAATATGGATGATACGGATGCTTTTGGTATTCCGTCTAATGTCAACAACATGGATGTAGATGCTGGTCTTACAAGGGAAGTTACTGCAAATGAGTCTACTAAGACAGGTAATACAATGGAAGGTAATGTGGAAGAGTCTCCTAAGATTGGTAATGCTTCACAAGCTCCTCTTGTGAGTGATTTTACTTCACAAGAACCACTTATGAGTGATTTACTGGGAACAAAGGAAGTTGGTTCTACTCCTAGAGTTGAGAAAATTGGTAAGCTTGAAAAGCTACTTATTGATGGGAAAGCTACTCTTGTGAATGATGAGGGTCATCCTATTCCGTCTACCTCTTTCACTAAGAGGGCTAACCCATTCTCAAAAGTGGGTGAGGTTGTGGTTTCTGATAGTGATGAAGATGAGGTTAATCAGCAAATCTTTTTGGTGGTGGTCAAGAGCGTGAAGATGAGTATGACTATGATGATTATTCGAAGCAAATTTATGATCTTCCAAGGGAATTGGATGCTCTTAATGCCATTTATGGTTTTAATCTCCAAGGTCGTAGGAAGTAGTATATCTTTTTGTCAGAGTCACTACTATCATGTGATTGATGGTTTGTTTTCTTGTTTCGAAAATAGGAAATATCTTGTTATGTAAGCTTTTCGCCTATGTAACGGGCTGAGATATGGGATTCACCCATATCCGTTGTACTTAAACGCTTTTTGGAGTAATATATTTACCGGGTCGTTGACCTTTTACCAAAAAAAAAAGTTACGAAAATGATTTAGCTCTATTGTTCTAGTGAATGCCTTCGTTCACTACAGAATTTGGTTGAATTGTCACCACGTAATGTTACGACAACGAAACACGCTTGAACCGCCGCTACCGTAAGCGCTTGATAGGACATGAAAAATATTTGGCGCCATAACCAGGGTTCTAAAAGGAGCGCTATGACAGCGATAAAGCGTGAGGTGTGACCTCCATATTAAGCAATAGACCAAGACGTAGGCTCTAGGCGTTGCTTGAGATGAGGCGTAAAAAGGCATGGTAAAGCATGAGGCGTGACACATTTCTTTTAATTTAACTTCGATGATTTTTTTTAGAGAGTTGAAAAAGATTACATGTAACTATTTAAGGATAATTTCCTGACTTAAATCCTTACATATAACACTTTTATAAACTCGATATATATGATATAAGATTATAATATATAAATATACAAATATTTTAATATTTTGTATCGCTTTAACTCATGCCTTAGAAAATGCTATGACTTTACCATAGCTTCTAATGCGTGAGACTTGATCATGCCGTCATGTCACACGTCACGCTATTTATAACCTTGGCCATAACTATGCACAAGTACCTTACTATTACCTCTAAGCTGCACTTGCGAAAAGAACATGCACACAAATATCAACTCATTCGAATATTGTCGAAAACTATACACTACTGTCGCTACGCACGGTCGAAAACTATACACCGCTGCCGCTAGGCGTGGGTACTCGGGTAGTGTGTGTGTGTGTGTGTGTGTATATATATATATAGTGTTCGGTTCAAGAGAAAAGTGCATTTCGGTAGAAAAGTGAGAAAATAACTGTAATGCACTAAAATTTTTAACTGTGATGCACTGATTTTTATTTTAGTGCATCATAGTTATTTTCTCACTTTTCTACCGAAATGCACTTTTCTTTAGAACCCTACCTTATATTATATATATATATATATATATATATATATATATATATATATATATATATATATATATATATATATATATATATATATATATATATATATATATATATATATATATATATGTTGCAATTCTATGTACATAATTTGCAGTTTACTGTCAGGTAATAGGGGTGTTAATAAATTGAAAGGAAAAAAGTCATAAAAAATGCACACAAGTGACACAAAATCAAGTTAGGTACATAAAATACAAATATATATATATATATATATATATATATATATATATATATATATATATATATATATATATATATATATATATATATATATATATATATATATATATATAAGAAATAATACATATAAAAAGATAGTGTGACAAGTAAAATACATTTATATGTCATTATCCTTATAAAAAAGCTAACTCAAGTTTACAAGGATCCCTGCCTCTTTGGATGACATATTATGTATGTGCAAACCTCAAATTTGACTAGACCAAGGATGACTTTGCTTATGTTGAAATATTGACATTCATCAACTAAAAAAAAAAAAAAAAAAAAAATTAAATAATCTTTTTTTCTTTTCTTTTTATTTATTTATTTTTTCGCAAATATTGAATAATCTTTTAACAACGTTAAATAGGTTAGTTGGCCAAGAGTTGAGATCAATATAGATATCATATTTGTCATAAATACAAAGAACCAATTTTAGCCATTCATTTTTCATCTAAATTAATAAATAACCATTTTTCATCTTTAAAAAAAAAAAAAAAAAAAAAAAAAAAAAAAAACATATCTTGAAAATGGTAAATCTCCAAGCTACAAAAAATACACGATCGCGACGAGAATTAAATTATCTATCTATAGACATGTAATTCTCTATACTTTCGATGAACTTTCTTTTTTCAAAATTTTCGCCTAGAAAAATCACAAGTGATCATTAGTAAAAATCAAATCACATGTCATTTTTACAAATTATATAAGATTTTTACAAATCACGTATGATTTTTCTGAGTGAAAATTTTGAAAAAAACATGTTTGACGAAAGTATATAGAAATGCATATGTATAAAAAGATAATTTAATTCTCATCGCGATGGTATAATTTTTTTCGTGTAACGATTAACGGTTTGCGAAATATTTAATTTTAGAAAAAAAGTTGAAAGTTTATTTTTTTGTTTTGAGGAAAAAAATGAATGGCCAAGATTGGTTCAATGGATTTATGACAAATATGAGATCTATATTGAACTTTTGCCGAGAAAAGATCTATATAGATCTCGTATATTTGTGATAGATCCAATAAACTAATCCGGGCAATTCATCACACTTTTTTTAAAAATTAAATATCTCGCAAACCATTAATTGTTACGAAAAAAAATCATATCATTGCGACGAGAATTAAATTATCTTTCTGTAGATATGCACTTTTATATACTTTTGACTATTTTTTTTTTCAAAATTTCAACCTAAAAAATCACATGTGATTCGGAAAAATCACACGTGATTTTTAAAATGAATCACATGTAACTTTTACAAATCCCATGTGATTTTTCTCTTTGGAAATTTTGAAAAAAAAATGTTCATCGAAAGTATATAGAAGTGCATATCTATAGAAAGATAATTTAATTTTGGTCGCGATGGTGTATTTTTCGTAGCTTGAAGATTTACTGTTTACAAGATATGTTTTTTTTTTTTTTTTTTTTTTTTTTTTTTAAGTAGAAAATAGTTTTTTTTTTTTATTAATTTTGTATAAAAAATAGATAGCTAAGACTTGTTTACTGGATTTATAGCATATATGGGATCTATATTGATCTCAACTCTGTGGTCCA
>JARVZY010002218.1:692500-915852 GCA_030686995.1 Artemisia argyi
AGGCGAGCAAAGTGAGCCCCCTCTGTTCATGCTGAGGGGGAATTGTGTTGTAAAATTCTGTTTTGTATTTCCTTTTTCAAATTGCATAAGTTTTAATTCTAATTTCTATTCATTGTAGCTTTTAGATTTGATATAGTTGATGTTTTAGTTGTATTTGCTGAGATTATTGAGTGATTTGTTTTCTGTTTGATCATTTTGGATAGCATCTGTGTAAGAATTGTCTAATTGAGGATCTGTTTACTATGGATCTGTTATATTTCATTGATGTATGATCTAGTTGCTAATTGCTTTTAAGCTGCTGTTAGTTAGTAATTTAGGACTGGATTGAATTAGATTGGTGGTTTTAAGTGTGCTAATTTTAGATGTTGTAGTGTTAAGAGGAGTATAAGGGGCTGTTTGGCTTAATTGGGTATAGAGTTGAATAATTGTTAGTTCACTGAATTGGTGTTTCATATGAGTTTCATTTAGGTAGAAATAGGAATTTAGATCATTAAAACACTAGCTCATTACATTAGAAGTCAAAATAGATTTCAAATTTTCATTCACAGTTAAGAAGTTAGAATCAGTTAGTATATTGGTGGTTTTAGTTGCATAACTGTTAAAACTAGCTTATTCTAGTGTAAGTTTTAGCTTATTTTAACTAGTAGAAATAGATTTAATTAGTGGAACTTAGCATTTGTCAAAGTCAGTTAGCAAATAAAAGTCAAACAAGCAGTCACATTTGTTCCAATACCATCTGATCTTAGGGCTGATTGGATTACCAAATAAGTTTGTGGGTGTTTATTTCTGGTGGTTTATGAATCCTTGTTTGTTAATCTAACATTTGCACCCATAATACTTCAGCTTAGAACTTAATTGATTTGCTTTTTCATGTCTGCTTATTAGAGGTCTGGTCATGTTTTCTGTTTAGTACATTAAGACTGCTAGTGCTTATTTTAGCTTGTTAAAGAGTTTCTTTGGAGTTACTGAGTTATTTTATAGTTGTATAAGTGTTGTGCAAGGTCTGCTTTACCTGGCTTATTCATTTCCTTACTGTCTCTAGAATTAGCTTATTAGTGTAATTGCTTATTGATTGCATTTCTTATTTCTGAGTTACATTTTATGATTTCTAAGCATTCTTGATTTTAGTTTGGCATATAACATCTGTGTTGTAAGTTTGGTTCAGTTTTTGTGGCAAGTGCTTAAAAATAAGCACTTGCTATAAGCTGTTTAGCACTAAATAAGCACTTCTGTTCATCTTTTTCTTTTCAAAATTTTTCTGCTACATTTCCCATTTATTTTTGATTTTCTGAGAATTTTTCATAAATTTCTGAGTTGATTTGATACTTTTCATAATTTTTCTTCATTTTTAATCATTTTTAAATCCTTTTTAAATACAAAAAATCCATAAAAATTCATAAAAAGCTGTGAAAAATACAAAAACATTTTTAGAAATTCTTTTATAATATTTTAGAATTTTTAGAATTAAATTTTCATTTTTCCACATTAATTTTCTATTTTTCTTTATTTTTAATTCATTTTTTAATTCCAAAAATAGAAAATAAATTCTAGAAAATAAATAAAAACTCAAAAAAATATTTTTCTTTTTCTTAAAATTCTTTTTAATAGTTTAAGATTTTTATAAAATTGTTTCACATTTGTAGGATCGTTTTTCGAATAAAAGTCGCGTTTTATTTCGTACGTTACGTTTAAATATTACGTGTGCATTTCCGTTTTTACGTTTTTAACATCTGTGCATATATAGCTTGTACATTCTGGTTATTCCAGTATTTCTTATCATAATTTGAATTCCAAAATCATATTTTTCACTTTACCACTTTTCACGACTCGATTTTGCGATTCGATTATTCACGATTCCATTCTACCTTCGCTGGGAAAACGACCCGGGAAATACTTTCACCGGTATTTCTTCGGAATAATTATATACTACAAAAAGACTTTATCATGGGGTGATAAACCCACAAGCCAAAAACCGGCCTCAAAGCCTAAAAAAAAATAAAATGATAATAATAATAGAGGTAACCCGATTTAAATAACGCGGACCAAACCCGAAACTTATTTAAATAAACCGACTCTCTCTCGAACCGAGATCATTACCAAATATTTAACTTATCACGATACGTTCCAAAAATATAAAATACCCGAACCAACATTTAAAATATATAAAATTGTTAGGTTATCCTAGTGCCGGAGTCAATGTAGTGCCAAATAATCATCTCAAAAATAAATCACCGCGAATAAACCAAATCAAACCAATAATTAAAATTCAAATTCCATAAATAACGTATGGTTTAAAATCACATTCCAACGTTTACAAAACTCATCATGATAAACTTTTCCAATATTCCAAAAATCATAAATTTTAAAGTAATGCGGGTTTTCAAAATGACTCCCTAATTTGCCAGTTGTCACAAAGACGCTCTTTGTCAACCCCTTTAGCCGGATGTTTAATCATTAGGAACTTCTTATTTAGCACACCAAAAGCACGTTCCACATCTTTTCTTGCTGATTCGTGCATCCTCTTATACAATTGACGCTTTTCATCATGCGTCCCTGGATGTTCAATGGACTTCACAATAACAGAGTATTCCGGATATATCCCATCAGCAAGATAATATCCCCGTTTATAAGGCACGCTGTTAGCAACAAATTCCACATCCGGTGCTCTCCCCATTTTGAGATCATTGAAAAGAGGGGATGAACGTAAAACATTTACGTCATTATTCATCCCGGCGACACCAAAGAACGCATGCCAAATCCATAAATCTTGAGAGGCGATCGCTTCCAATAAAATGAAAGGAGTTTTCCTGTGATCACCCCTACAAAATTGAGCTTTTAAAGCATGTGGGCAATTCTCCCACGGCCAATCTGTACAATCAATGCTTCCTTTCAGCTCCGGAAACCCATGAACTCGATGGTGATGCTCATAGAGTCTGTCAACGTCAATAACCGTCGGCTTTTGTAAATACTCTGCACCATATAACTCCATGATGGCCTCACAAAATTTATAGAGACACGCACGAACTGTTGTCGCACCCATTTGCACATATTCATTAAGCATATCAGGATTGACCCCGTATGCCAATTGACGAATTGAGAAGTAACTTTTATCAAAGGAGAAATACCAAGTTCGCCCGCAATTAGGAGTTTGTTGGAAATAAGGTGAATGATCGGTTACCTCTCGTACAATTCATGGGAATAGTCTGCGGCTCATTCGGAAACGATCATGGAATTGTTCATCGCCGTATGTTGGGTTAGCGCAGAAGTAAGCAGTCACTAAACGGTCATGAGCACCCACACGATCCCGATCAACACGGTTTCGTATTTCCTTAGGTTGTGACTCTTGATAAGCCTCCCAACAACCTTTCGCAAACATCAAAAACTCGTTTCTAACTTCATTTTCATCATCCGAATCGGAAAAAAAAATCTCGAAAGAATTCATGGTGTGAGAAAATATATAGAATTTTTGAAATGGGATTGTGTAAATTGAAGTGTTGTTTAGTTGTGTATTTATAAGGGATTTTTTTTTTTGCCCAACGGCTCTTTGCAAACAGTAATTTTTTTTTTAGTCAAAGACGGCTCTTTGCATTTTTTTTTTTTCATTATTTTTTTTTAGTCACAAACGGCTCTTTGCATTTATGAGTGGCAGTTTTGGATCAAAACTCAAAAAAATTTTGGAAAGTGCCTCGGTCGAGCTTGAGACCGAGTGCATGTGTTTTTTGCGTTTTTCTGGGTCGCGACCGACTGGGCACAACAAGGACGATCGACATGACCGATGCCGACCGAGTCTGTCTCGGTCCTTATTGTCGCCAGTCTAACATGTTATGCTGAATAACCTGTTTTTCATCAAAATTTGCAGTGTCATTAAAAATTAGGAGCGTGGATTATGGTATGAGTTGAACGGGGACAACTTAATTCAATATTAAACATGGAAATTGTAGTTATTTATAAAAACCCAACATTATCTTACCAATTGCTATTAGTTTGTAAATCTCGTAGGGGTCAGGGGTGGGTGAGGCTTGAACACTTGGGATTTTCTCCAAATGAAGTGCGGGTTTCAATCACTGCAGTTTCGAACGTTTAATCACACCTCAACCTAAAATAAGCCAGAATCATGGTGGGATGGTTGTTTAACTCGGCCCAGTTTCCGTACTTAAAAATTACCGTTGTGGAGTCGATTGATGAGATTTTTTTACAAGGTAGTGAGCTTGTGTAAAGCTTTATCAATGTCTTCACTCTTCGGCCAATAAAATTTTCTGAATGTTTTTGCTCGGCTTGTTGAATAAATGTTTTTTCTTTTCTTTTTTTGCATAAAGTTTTTCAGCAGCTAGTTGTCAGAATCTCGATCCTGATCTTAGGATCATACTATTTTACGATTCTACAAAGCAAAAACGATCCGAATCCTACGTAGGATCTTAACAACCTCAAGATCTTATAGGATCCTGATCTTAACGATAGGATATTAAGATCTACTTCGATCCGATTTTACTTTTTTCAAACCGCAAACTAAAAAATTACAAATTTATGGTTTATGTTTTTATATAATTTAAAAAACAACATGTAATTCTTCTTAAACATTTCATATTTATAATTTAGGACAACATTTTCATAAACCATTCATATAATTTCATGTTTATAATATATAATAATTTGTAGATTTGAATAATATTACAAATATCATTAAAAAATGACATTATAGTAGGATCTTAGGATCCCGATCCAATTTTACGATCACTATCTTGCAAAGACGAAAACAATCCTAGGTAGGATCCCGATTTTGAAAATCTTAATTCAGCCAATAGACCATCTTCATTTTAATGATAGTTTTCTGTAACTTTTTAAAGAATTGTTTTGCTAAATATAGGTCTTACCGTCTTAGTTCTATGTTTAAGAAAATCATGCATAAAGTCTAGTACATCAAAATAGTTGAAAATTCAAGGTTTTCAAGATCGGGATCCTACCTAGGATCGTTTTCATCTTTGCAAGATCGTGATCGTAAGATCGGATCGAGATCCTAAGATCTTACTATAATGTCATTTTTAAATGATATTTAGAATATTATTCAAATTTACAAATTATTATATCTTATAAACACGAAATTATATGAATGGTTTATGAAAATGTTGCCCTAAATTACGAATATGGAATGTTTAAGAAGAATTATGTGTTGTTTTTAAATTATATAGAAACATAAACTATAAATTTATAGTGTTTTAGTGTGCGGTTCGAGAAAAGTAAGATCGGATCGGAGTAGATCTTAAGATCCTATGGTTAAAATCGGGAGCTTATAAGATCTTAAGGTTGTTAAGATCCTACGTAGGATCCGGATCTTTTTTGCTTTGTAAAATCGTAAAATCATAAGATCCTAAGATCAGGATCGGGATCCTGACAACTATGGTTGAAATAGTTGTCATCTAGCCATCTAGGTGGTTGAGCTGTTTTTTCTTAAATAGCACAATATTTAAATCATCCATTGAGATTATGTAACGTTAATATAAACTTGGTCGGTCATGTTCTCTCACAAATTAGAAAAAATCGGGTCCTATAAGAGATCTCATAGTTTTATTTAGGAGAGAAAATTACCAGACATATATTTATATTAACTTAAAAGAATCTCGATCCTTAAAACATTTTTTTCACTTCTTAAGTCTCATCATAGGAGGTTCAAGAATAGACATAAAATCTATACCCATCTTTAGACCGTTATAGTAAATTGTCTTTCATGTTCATGTGAAATAAAGGAATCCAAAATTCTAATTGTATTGTAAAATATTATGGGCTTATGGGCTTATGTTTATTCATCCTAATCTTGATTAACAAGTTAGGGTTTTCCTATGCCTTATAAATACCTCCTATTGTAACATTATGAATATATCTCAATAATAAGAATTCTCTTCCTCTTTTATTCTTGTGTTCTTGTTTGTTACATTTATAACACGTTATCAGCACGCTGTAAGTTTTTAGTCGGTTAGTTCGGTTTTTGTTATCTCTCGTTTACGACTGGTATGTATTTTACTTTTTGCATATATGATTCGTCACTTAATTAGGTACTGTCGTTTTCATTAGACATGTCAAGAAGATGAATATGATTACCTCATATGTTTATATGTGCTGTCGTTTTCAATATGATATAAAATTAATATGTGTTTTAATTTAGTTTCCTATATGCACTTAATTTGAATATGACGATTGATTATAAATCGCATAATTCGTAAACAATCTTGACAGTAATAAATTAATATGTCACTATATTGAGTTTTTGACAGTAATAGATACGAGTACATATGTTTAATATAACCAACAATCTCCGTAATTTATTGAATTTATAGTTTGCTATACATGCTTAGTATTGAACTGTATGTTGGTCACCATATATTTGTTTGCATCTTTTATTTGATTTGCTCTGTTCTATAAGGAGAACTACGGTTTATATGTTTTTGCCACTGCTCTTTATTTTGTTTTATGAGAGGATTTGTTACACGTGCTTACTAAATATGTATGATATAGCATATTGACTTCTTGATGTTGGCCTTAATTTATTTTCATGCTTACAAGAACAACAAATGTTCTATTGTGATTACATAACGAGAATTATGTTATATTCTATTGTTAATTTTTCAAACTCTCATGTAATTTACAAAAACAATAGATGTTTTATCTTGACTACAAAGAGAGAATCAAAACAACATAGCCAACATGTTATGGTTGAAAAAAAAAATTATTAGAACCTCAAGTTCTAATATGATTCTTTCAAGAGTCAATTCATAACCTCGTGTTATGATTATATTTATTCATAATAAAACGTCAAATTTTATTACAATGAATAAATGAAAAACACAATAACTTCAAGTTATTGTATCTCTTTAAATGAACTTCAAGTTCAATTATTATTTTCTCAAAAGAATCAAAATATCATAACCTCACGTTATGTTTTGAGAAAAAAAAAATATGAACCTCAAGTTCTACTACGATGAACATAATCAAAATACAATAACCTCAAGTTATTGATTTCATGTTCAATCAAAATTCTCAAAAAGAAAAAAAATTAGAACCTCAAGTTCTAATATGGTTTGATCAATTGGATCAACATAATCTTATGTTATGCATTAAAAAAATACATAAGCGAGTTCGGTCTCACAATTTCAGTGTTAGATCTGAATTAAAAAAGAAAATATATAACGGTGAAAGATCCGTTAAATGTTTGTCAAAATATAAAAGAAAGATTTGACCATTATAAGCAAGAGATTCTTGCAAATGCGAGCACATATTTCGCAATATTAAGTAATACATCTGAATGATGAAAAGAAAAAAAAAATGTGATGAGATGGTTAATGCCTCGAATATACTCATATATCGAGAACGATGCTTTGATATAAAAGAAATGGGCATGTTTGAACAAACACGATAAACCCATTTACTAAATTTGCTCCTTATTGTCGTGTTAAAAGAAATTGGTTGGCAACCTCAAGTTGCAACATAAAGATCTCAATTCCTTCAAGCGAATGTGATAAAATGATCAACATAAGATGTTCATTCCCTCAAGTGAATGAGATAAAATGATAAATATGAGATCCTCATTCCCTTATGTGAATGTGATAATGTAACGATAAATGGATAAAGATCATTTATCATGGTAAATGCTATGGTCGAGTATGACAATGACAAACCACTAGTAGTGGCGAAAATAAAATAAGAAAGGAGCAAACAAAAATGCTATTTATGCAAAAATGCAATGTGATGTATATGAAATACAAGTGTGTCAAAGATATTACATACTATATTCATAGATTTAAATCTATGCTAGCACATTTTGCTCCCTAAAAGAAATATAAAATTGTCATGAGGAACGAAGTTAAATATTAAGGATGCATTCTTTTGTATCTTCTTCGACATGCATTATATAAAGATTAGCAAAAGCTAATCATAGCCATAACATAAGTTTATGAGCTATAATAATAATTTTTGGCATGACCAGTTACACCATCCTGAGTCATTAATGATGCGAAAGCTATAAAAGAATAAGATTCTTCAATTTAATGTTATTATCTCTCAAAAGAAGTTGATTATTAATCTATCAACTAGAATGGGGACTGAATTCCTCAATTTTCTGGAAAGAAAACAAATGGATATATGTAGGCATAAAAATCCATTGTATGAACCATTTAGAGTTTAAAATCGATGCATCGTCTAAATGGTTAATAAATCGCAACCTCAAGTTTGCATGATTAATAGCTCAATGCGAGCCTAACATTCCAGAGTAAGTATTTCATCCTGAAAATGTGATGAATTACTTTTGAATTATCAAATGAAACTGAGAGAAAAACTTGTGTTGTTGTATGGGGCCATATTATAAAATGCACAACAACAAAGTTAGCATCATGCCAATATATTATTATAAATTCTCCCTTTTTTTATAATTGGTTTTGGTTATAAACCAAACATATCCCATTTTTGTTTTTTTATGTGCAAATTACTCCACCTAAATGCACATATATGGGATATAGAAGATGGATAATTTCTTCGGGAGGAGAGAAGTAGCTGCAAATTAGAATGAATATCATATTCTATTGATTCTCGAAAGAAATTTTTATGAATTCATTATTCAATGAATAATCTAATAGCCATAAATAAACATTGGCCAAAAAAACAAAATTTCAGCTACTCATGCTCTAATTAGAAGTTATCCTCAAGGACACTATTTTATTATGACATGCTTCAAGCATGGTAGACAAATCGATTCCAAATAAAATCCTCGATGAAAAAAATGGAGCATGAAAACAAGATGGTTGTTCGAGGTATAAAAGACCCCATGATAGTCTCATAAAGAGACACTAGACATGAAGGTTCCAAAGAACCTCAAATAGCTAATGAGATCTCAATAAATTATATCATGTCTAAAGTTATATAGAATCGAAAGATAAACGACGTTGATAAATTTGTCTACATACAATATATTGCTTGCTATTATGCATGATGAATTAATATCCAAATGTGTGTTCATCCACCCTATATATACAATCCACTTATAACCTTGATGATATCTTAATAACCTTGATGATATCTTAATAATAAGATATCATCAAGGTTATAAGTGGATTGTATATATAGGGTGGATGAATGCATCTCAAACCCTAAAGCCCACTATGTGAATAGACATAATAAAACTTCAAGTTATATTACAATGAATAAATTAAAAATACAATAACCTCAAATTACTGTATCTTTTTAATGAACCTCAAGTTCTGTTATTATTCTCTAAAGAGAATCACAATATCATAACCTCACGTTATATTTAGAAAAAGAAAAAAAAAAGTATGAACCTCAAGTTCTACTATGATGAACATAATCAAAATCACATAACCTCAAGTTATGTGAGAGATAATACATTAGAACTTCAAGTTCTAATATGGTTGATCAATTGGATCAGTAACATAACCTCATGTTATGTTAGAAAAAAATAGAACTTCAAGTTCTAATATGGTTTGATCAATTGGATCAATAACATAACATCATGTTATGTTAGAGAAAAAAATAGAACTTCAAGTTCTAATATGATTCAATCAATAGAATCAATAGCATAACTTCATGTTATGTAAAAAAAAAAAGTTAGAACCGCAAGTTCTATTATGATTCCCTCAAGTGAATCAAATAACGTAATTATTTTCATAGAATTTTTACATTGTATTGTTATTTGTCTTATGATTACTTAATTGTAGATGTTTTATGTTATTGTATAATTCTTTTATTTCCTCCATATCTAAATAGTTCTATAACATTGTCAAACATATTCAATATGTATAAATCTTGTTTTTAAAGGAATCTTACGTTTTGATTACAAATGAATTTATACTTATAAATATGTAGTTTATTTTTGAGAAGATAACGATGAAGTTTAAGGTGTAATTACAAAAGAAATCTTACGGTCAATATTCTCCTTAAAGTTCATCATAAATAAAGTTACTTGAAAAAAAAAAGTATTTACGAAGATTGAAAAAAACATAAAAACATCATTTGTTTGTCATATTTATAATTTATCAAGATCAGATAGAACAATATTAATGATTGTATGATAAAGGTATATCTCGAATCCTTATATACATGTTTGACATATTTGTTTACTCCTAGCATATTGAAGAGTTATATACTTATATAGATATCATTGTTTTATTTAAATAGGAATACGAGACGTGATAAGTGCTCACAATATTACTGTATAAAGTTATTAGTTGTGTTTTCTTTTATTTATTTATAGATTTAAGATTCATGACCTATGTACATGTTTTACATGAAAAAAAAAAAAAAAAAAAAAAAAAAAAAAAAAAAAAAAAAAAAAGTAATATTCCCAAAAATCTCGTTATGATTGTAAGCATCTATATAAGCGAGTTTCGGTCTCACAATTTCAGTGTTAGATCTAAATTAAAAAGAAAATATATAACGGTGAAAGATCCGTTAGATGTATGTCAAAATCTAAAAGAAATATTTGACCATCATAAGCAAAAGATTCTTGCAAATGCGAGCACATTTTTTGCAATATTAAGTAATACATCTGAATGATGAAAAGAAAAAAAATGCGATGAGATGGTTAATGCCTCGAATATACTCATATATCGAGAACGATGCTTTGATATAAAAGAAATGGGCATGTTTGAACAAACACGATAAACCCGTTTACTAAATTTGCTCCATATTGTCGTGTTAAAAGAAATTGGTTGGCAACATAAAGATCTCCATTCATTCAAGCGAATGTGGTAAAATGATCAAAATAAAATGTTCATTCCCTCAAGTGAATGAGATAAAATGATCAATATGAGATCCTCATTCCCTCATGTGAATGTGATAATGTAAGATAAATGGTTAAAGATCATTTATCATGGTAAATGCTATGGTCGAGGTAGTATGACAATGATAAACCACTAGTAGTGGCAAAAATACAATAAGAAATGAGCAAACAAAAATGATATTTATGCAAAAAATGCAATATGATGTATATGAAATACAAGTGTGTCAAAGATATTACACACTATATTTATAGATTTAAAAATCTACGCTAACGCATTTTTGCTCACCAAAAGAAATATAAAATTGTCATGAGAAACGAAGTTAAGTATTAAAGATACATTATGTTCTTTTGTATCTTCTTCGACATACATTATATAAAGATTAGTAAAAGCTAATCATAGCCATAACATAAGTTTATGAGCTATAATAATAATTTTTGGCATGACCAGTTACACCATCCTGAGTCATTAATGATGCGAAAGCTATAAAGAATAAGATTCTTCAACTTAATGTTATTATCTCTCAAAAGAAGTTGATTATTAATCTATCAACTAGAATGGGGACTCAATTCCTCAATTTTCTAGAAAGAAAACAAGTGGATATATGTAGGCATAAAAATCCATTGTACGAACCATTTAGAGTTTAAAATCGATGCATCGTCTAAATGGTCAATAAATTGCAACCACAAGTTTGCATGATTAATAGCTCAATGCGAGCCTAACATTCCAAAGTATTTCATCATGAAAATGCGATGAATTACTTCTGAATTATCAAATGAAACTGAGAGAAAAACCTGTGTTGTTGTATGGGGCCATATTATAATATGCACAACAACAAAATTAGCATCATGCCAATATGTTATTATAAATCCTCCCTTTTTATAATTGGTTTTGGTTATAAACCAAACATATCCCATTTTTATTTTTTTATGTGCAAATTACTCCACCTAAATGCACATATATGGGATATAGAAGATGGATAATTTCTTCGGGAGGAGAGAAGTAGCTGCAAATTAGAATGAATATCATATTCTATTGATTCTCGAAAGAAATTTTTATGAATTCATTATTCAATGAATAATCTAATAGCCATAAATAAACATTGGCCAAAAAAACAAAATTTCAGCTACTCATGCTCTAATTAGAAGTTGTCCTCAAGGACACTATTTTATTATGACATGCTTCAAGCATGGTAGACAAATCGATTCCAAATAAAATCCTCGATGAAAAATATGGAGCATGAAAACAAGATGGTTGTTCGAGGTATAAAAGACCCCATGATAGTCTCATAAAGAGACACTAGACATGAAGGTTCCAAAGAACCTCAAATAGCTAATGAGATCTCAATAAATTATATCATGTCTTAAGTTATATGGAATCGAAACATAAACGACGTTGATAAATTTGTTTACATATAATATAGCGCTTGCTATTATGCATAATGAGGATCATAAATCAAAAGTGCGCTCAAGGAACCGATTGGCCAATATGGAAAGACGCAATCTTGTAAAAATACGATAAGTATTGGGACATGAAGTCCATACACATGAATGTGTAAAATCTATTGGATATACGTCAATCTTTGTGCGAATGCGAAATAAGAGCTCTAAAGTTGTGTATTTTAAGACATGAGTTGTGAATAAATAAATTCACAAAAACACAAAGTTGTTGATTATTAAAAGACATATTGTCTCAAGGTGGATGTAAATATCTTATTGATATTTTACGAGACAATCAATATTGAAGTATTTAATTCGCTCTAAATGAGTTTTATTAGAGCTCTCATATACCATGAATGATTTATAATGTCTGAAGCATGACTTACACTTCAACTTCTACATACAATTAATAAAGTTCTCAATAGCTTTATTAGATAAAGTTGAATAAATCCGTATATGGATCAAAATGATTTTGGACGCATATTATATAAATTGCTTTTGCACATGTCTCAAAGAAATAATTAGTCCTCAAGTACCATACATAAGTACAATTGAGGTTTGGATGCCAATTTTGTAATTAATATGCATCATAAGAGTATATTTTTCTCTTTTAATATTTGTACATGCATTGTATACTTTCCAACTAATTGATTTGATATTTGGTTGGAAGCTACACATATATTCTATTAATTTTACAGGACTTATTTATAACACCATCAATTTGATGGAATTCATTGTAAGGTTGTTGCTAACAAAAGTATACGAGCAACTCGTTTTAGAAGATTAGCATGCGATGCTTGAAATATATACATTAAATTGAGGAGGAGGAGGAGGATTATACGCACTGCACTCTTTTCCTTCATCAAGTTTTGTTTTCCTATTGGGTTTTTCTTGATAAGGTTTTTGATGAGGCAGTTTATGAAGTATAATGAACGATGAATATCCAAGGAGGAGTATTGTAAAATATTATGGGCTTATGGGCTTATGTTTATTCATCCTAATCTTGATTAACAAGTTAGGGTTTTCCTATGCCTTATAAATACCTCCTATTGTAACATTATGAATACATCTCAATAATAAGAATTCTCTTCCTCTCTTATTCTTGTGTTCTTGTTTGTTACATTTATAATAAATTATACATAGTTAACGTTAAATGTCATTTTTAAAAGCTTCATATGATTGTAAAATGTTCATGCATAGTAAAAACATACATAAATCACAAATCTTGTAGAATATATTTTTTTTATTTGAAAAGGCAATAATATAAATATAAACCTAGCAACGTTAAAACTACGACAATCAAACTACAATAACCCTAAAGATTACAATGACATTGAAACAATAATTTTGATATCACGACACTAAAACTACCACCAACCTAAAAATCTTTACTATTGTAAATGTTCTAATACGTGGTTTTTAGCAGTGTTGCAAAAAAAAGTCTACAAAGCCGATTAATCATCGATTAGGTGCTACAAGACCACCGACCTTGCCAATTTATGTAACTGGGTCAAACACATAGGTCAACCATGGTCAATGGCGATCAACAGCGGCTAATGGTGGTCAAACTTTTTGGAAACCTATAAATCTTACCGGAAGTACACAAAACTTACTGTAAACTTATTTTGATCACTTATAGTAACTGTTTAAGTCTATTACAAGTTGTGTTTTAGAAAAATACCTTGTCGGAAATGCCTAAAACTCACCGCCAATACAAAAAACTTGGCGAAAATAACCAAAATTTGTCAGTATTGGGAATCCGATTAATCACTGATTAATCCCGCCTAAACCGATTACAAGCTACAAGGTAGTCGACCGCCCAACTACTGATTCGTGATTTTTGCAACCTTGGTTTTTAGGATGAAAATGTTGGAAATTAGTAAGTATAACGGGGAATAAAAGAATCAAGTAGCATTGTTACCAAATGTTAGAACAACAATGTCGATTCGAACCGCGCCCATGAAACCTGAACAAAAAAACTGATATTCGGCCCCGCACTGGAAGACGTTCCCTGTCCTTAAAAGGTGTTTACATGCTCGATTCGCTGCAAGCCTCTTACGCAATGACCCCAGGATTGATGTAGACCCTCGTTGCATTTTGTCAGCAAACGAACACAACGTAATGACAATGGCGAAGCAAAAACTACAATATGGGAATAAGATGAAGCAATTCACAACAACTTATATGTTCTCTAATAATTTTGATATATGCGTTTAGTTGTGTGTATGTATTCTATATTGAAAAGCTGCCAATATCCTTTTATAAGTACTATCATGGAGAACCATGATCTCATACATGCTCAAAATTAGGAGATCATAGACTAGTGGTTGTGATACGTGGGAATTGCGCCCTCACAACAGGTTTTACCTCTCAAGGGATCTCCAGAAGCTTACAACCCCCACCAGGCAGTGTACCTGATCGTTGTAGTATAGTATAGTGACAAGTACCGGAGGATTGATCGTTCAACTCAGGAATAGTGTCGCTAGGATTAGAAAGCCTACTAAACTAGGTCTAGAGGTGAGGGATGATTCTTTTTGTATTTATATATTTTATGAAAGCAAGTAAAAATCTCAGGTTTTGAAGGAGTGGGCGGAATTAGTTGCCAGCCAACTAACCCAATTAACTACTAATGCAATCAAAATAAAATAACAAAAATGAAAATGAAACTATTAAACTAATGTGGTGGAAACAATAATGAGGAAAATTGTGTTTACTTAGATTTCATTACTCCCTAGATATCTTGATGAGGTAAAAAATGATCCGTTTTTAGGGGGTCATTTAAGCCCGGAATTGAATTTATTTGATCAAATATTGCCCTAAATCGTTCCTTTTGTGATTTTAGGTACTTTTGGAGTGAATTTTGGAAAATGAAGCATTTTGGACGTTTTTGGAGCATAAAAGTGAAGAAAACGGCAAAGTCTTAATTTTCCTTGCTGGGAACAGTACCTGACGGCGTCACAAAGTTCTACATGACGGCGTCAAGAGTAAAACAAGAGGTGAAGTGGATAGAGTCCATGACGATCCAGAGAGTTTTTACACTAGGGGCATGACGGCATCACCATAGGCCGTCATGGTCCCATTACATGTGACGGCCCAGAGAAAATTTGCACTTGACGGCGTCAGATCTGGATCTAGGCAATCCAATATTACTATGGGCGGCGAGTTGACGGCGTCAGATATTTCTTCTTGACGCCGTCACGATGGAAAATGTATATATAGTTTTGTAATTTTAATTCATTAAAGGAGGACAATTGGAGGGATAACTTGGAGAAACCCTAGCACGATTTTTACTGTACTTTCAAGGGTTTTTACCCTTTGAAACCTTTCATGTTTAATTAAGATAAGTATCCTTTCAATTCATTCAATATGTCTATATGTTGTTTGAATATATCTTACGCTTGTCTTGATTTTAACATGCTAGGCTAGATCTCTTGTGTGTTTGCTTAGATGTAGTGAAACCTAGATGTTGATTATGGGTTGATTGCTTGTTTATAATTGTTACGGATGAATGATTTCGAAGTTAGGCTTAAGAAAACTGGCAGACTTCCATAGGGTAACATGCTTGAACGTCTTAAGAAACATGAACCAATGCGTACTAGGTTTTTATGGTTGTATTTAATGCATTTCTTGCAGGCTCGGCATAGGAGTGAAGTAGAAGCTTATAGAGTTGGGGAAGTACGTACGCCACCCCACGAATGGTATTAAGGAATATAACCCGTCATCCACGCAATTGTAACAAACTATCAACCTGTAAAAGATATCTAGGAAGTAATGAAATCTAAGTAAACACAATTTTCCAATTTATTGTTCATACCATTAGTTTAATTAGCTTTATTTACATTTTTGTAATTTTATTTTGATTGCATCTTTAGTTATTGGGTTAGTTGATTAGCAACTAATTCCGCCCACTCTTCCAAAAACCCGAGATTTTAATTGTTTTTATAAAAATATAAAAATACAAAAAGAATCATCCCTCACCCCTAGACTTAATTCTTAGTCTTTCTAATCCTAGCGACACTATTCCTGAGTTGAACGATCAATCCCCCGGTACTTGTCACTATACTATACCACAACGATCAGGTACACTGCCTGCTGGGGGTTGTAAGCTTCTCGAGATCCCTCGAGAGGTAAAGCCTGGTGCGATTCCCACGTATCATATCTTTTACAGGTTGATTAGCTTGTTACAATTGCATGGATGACGGGTCATATTCCTTAATACTAGTCGTAGGGCCGTGTACAATATTCCCTAACTCTATAGGATCCTACTTCACTCCTATGTCGAGCCGTTAGAAGCTCCTAACATGGGATCATTAGAATTCTCCTACGCATTAAATACAACCAAAAATCGTAGTACACCTCCGATCATGTTTCTTAAGACGTTCAAGCAAGTTACCAATGTAAGTCTGCCAGTTTTCTTAAGCCTAACATCGAATACAATCATCCATAACAATTATAAACAAACAATCAACCCATAATTAACATCTAGCTTTCACTACATCTAAGCAAACATAATAAAAATCTAGCCTAGCATTTTAAAGAGAAGACAAGCGTAAGATATAATCACACAACACATAGGCATATTGAATGATTTTAATGAATACTTATCTTCAATTGAACATGGAAGAATCAAGGGGTTGGAACCCTTGAAAAACTGATAAAATTCGGCCTAGGGTTTAGTCCCTCAAAGTTGCACACTAATTAATGAAATTTGGAAAACTATATATAGATTATACATCGTGACGGCGTCATGTGTTAGATCATGATGCCGACAACTCGCCGCCTTGATAAAATCATATTGCCTAGATCTATTGGTGACGCCGTCATGTGGAGAAATGCTCTGGGCCGTCATTAGTAATTGGACCTTGACAGCCTTGGTGACGCTGTCAGGTCCTAAGCTTGAAAACTCTCTGGATCGTCACGTGTATTTCCCACTTCCACCTCTTTTTGTAACTCTTGACGCCGTCATGTACAAAGGCTTGACGCCGTCAGGTACAGTTCCCAGCAAGGAAATATGAGACTTTGCCGTTTTCTTCACTTTTATGCTCAAAAAACGTCCAAAATGCTTCCTTTTCCAGATTCTTCCTCAAAAGTACCTAAAATGACAAAAGGAACGATTTAGGGCAATATTTGATCAAATAATCTCGAATTCGGGCTTAAATGACCCCTTAAAAGCGGTACACTTTTCACCTCATCAAATACCCTTACACTTGAGATTTGCTTGTCCTCAAGTAAATGCACTTTTATTCTAATCAAAATACAAGTTAGGGGTCATTTAACACTAATATAAAAGTAATTACAACAAATAATCGTTCCACTAAAAACCAAAAACAAGCACGGAGGTCATACACTAGCACCTCACAAATAGTGTTTAGATACTCACATCTCTCGGGTGTAATAAAGTATATATCACAATATGGAAATGGAAAACATCTCTCACTACCTGTCATAGCAAATAGATTACCATAGGCTTGGGAATGGATCAAACCTCCACCACTTGGCATAAGCACCTAGGATAAACTATCAAATAGGTCTTTTTAAAGGGTTATAACGTTAGGTGTAGGGGTATGGAAAAACACGGTTTTGTTGGATAAAGGCAATATTTACTGGTGACGAGTTAATCATCTTGGTTAATTACATGTACAATATGGCATTGCTAAGCCAAGACTCGACTCGACTTAAGCTAATAAATCAAAAATAACAAAAACATAAAATAAATATAGAATGAAACGGGATGGTAGTTCGTATGTTTTTTTTTCTCTTTTCTTTTTCTATTTTTTATCTTTTTCTTAATTTTTTCAATTTTATTTTTTATTTTTTATTATTATTATTTTTTTTGCATACACTCTTGCCCTACCATCCAAAATAATACATCATAGGGAATGTACATTCCCCTTACACTTGAATTTTTACATACTTTACAATAAACTAATCTAATGACTCGAATCAAGATAATCAAAACACTTGGAGTACTTTTTAAGATTAACGCACATATGGGGGTAATATATGATGTTCTCCCCATTACTCCATAACACAAGTACTTCACCTATGCGTCCCAAAACAATATGTACAAGATATGACTCGACTTAGCAACCATGTAATCAATTAGATAATTAACTAAGGGTTTAAACATGTAACAATAATGCACTAAATATGAGTGCATACACGGAATGTAACCATTGGTAAATTTCGCCTTCTAATTAAATTAATATAATATTCAAATGAAAGAATACTTATCCATTTTCTACGTTTTTTTTTTTTTATTTATTTACCAAGAGAATCTAACCGCGTATGTCGTAACGCGTACCCGTAATTTTTCGGAAGAATTTTAAATAATAAATTATACTTATTATTACTTATATTTCATTTTTGAATTGTTCCGAACTCATTCGATTTGAAAACGATAAATTATCTCGCAATAAGTGAAAAACTACACACAGCGCGTATTGACATGATAATAATTAATTTTATATTTAATTATCATAAATTATTTTTAATAAACATATTAAAATAAGTTATTTATTATTTTATAAAAACGTTTTCTATAAATGCAAATTTTCGGGTTTCTTTTATATTTTTACGGACCAAGTATACCGTGTATACACTTAAAAAGAAAACAAAATAGGATAACCTAACAATTTTAATTATTTTAAATGTTGGTTCGGATATTTATATTTTTGGAACGTATCGCGAGATTTTTTTTGATTATTTGGAACGATTTCGGTTCGAGATAGTTGATTTGCTATTTATGGTTTCGGGTTTGGTCCGTGTATCTACACCGGGTTACTTAACCCACTCTACCCCCCTTAATATTATTATTATTAATAAAATTCATTCTTTTATTTTGTAAACTACAAAATCGTCCTTGTGTTTGGCTGGCACAAAAACACCACACACACAAACACAACCTCACCTACATCTCTCTCTCTAATACATATCAACACCATCATCTCTACCCTAGCCGCCGCCCCCTTAATCGGCCACCACAGCCACCACCGCCGCACCTCCATCAACACCAACACCACCATTCGAATCCCCATCACCTAATCTAACCGATCTACAACCACACGCGCCATTCCATTTTATTTTTTTCATCTCGTTAATCACATAAAATCACCACCATCTTGTTATTTTCGAAGATTTATTCATTTTGGGTAGTGAGAATCGAAGGTATTAAAGAGCCGGTTCGGGTTTTGTATCGAAGTCGTACTTTGTTCCAACCACCGCTACCATCCTTATTCTTCTCCTTGTGGGTATGTCGAAAACCCACTTAAGCTTAGATATATATGTATTGTTTCTTCTTAATTTGAGCATAAAACTGGAAATTGTATAAACAATTATGTATTTGGAACTGATTATAAATTGTTTTGTAATAAATGATATCATCGTGGACTCGTGGTTGTGGTTTTAATATTGTTTTGCTCAGTATGCTTATTTTTCTAGGTTATGGGTTGTGGATTATTATTATTATTTTTTTTTAAGCTTAGCTTATGACCTGTGGCTTATTTGGATTATTTAGTTTTTGGTTTACTTAAGAAATCACAAGGGATGTTTGTTGTTATAAGCTTATTTTATTTCGACTTATATTTTGGAACTTATGTTATGCTTAGTTGGTTTGCTTATTTGGTTTTCTTTCTTTTGGTTCGGCTGGGAAAAACACACCCGAAGGTGGGTGCTTGTTTCTTCCATTCAAACCCAATAAAAGGGTGTGTTTCGTTGCTTATTTCTGCACAAGGGTGCGTTTGATTGTGCTCATTTTCCAGCCCAAAGAGGCGTTTGGTTCAGTTCATTTTTCCAGCCCAAACAGGGGGTGTTTGTATGCTGAAACGCAGCCCCAATAGGGGTGTTTATTTGCTGCATTACAGCCCCAAAAAGGGCACGTTTGCTTCTGAATTTTCCGCACATATAGGGTGCGTTAACTGCTGAATTTTCTGCGCTTAATATGGGTGTTTACCTGCTGAATTTTCTGCGCTTAATACGGGTGTTTATTTCTGAATTTTCTGCGCTTAATATGGGTGTTTACATGCTGAATTTTCTGCGCTTAATACGGGTGTTTATTTCTGAATTTTCTGCGCTTAATATGGGTGTTTACATGCTGAATTTTCTGCGCTTAATATGGGTGTTTACATGCTGAATTTTCTGTTTACATGCTGAATTTTCTGCACTTATATGGGTGTTTACGTGCTGAATTTTCTGCACTTAGAAGAGCGTCTACATGCTGAATTTTCTGCACTTATAGTAGTGTTAGTATGCTGATTTTTTTTCAGCATATACAAGGATGTTTGGTTGCTGATTTTTCAGCATATATAAGTGTATGTATTATGTTTGAATTTAGCTTTAGTGTCGGCTTATGTGACTTATTTGGACACATTAGTGGATTTTTGGTTAAGCTTATTATATATTGCTTATCATTGAACTTATGTAATATTGAATATATATGCTTGAATTATTAACGCATTTGGCTAAATGGACTAACTTATAAATTGTAACGGCTAAACATGTAAACCTCAAATGGACTAAATATGTACATGTACATATATGATGTCGGACAAGGATTATTAATATTGAGCTTGGGATTGTTAAACTTCTCATTTGACATCGTTGGACTTTTACAGACTTAATCATCTTTATATCTTTTTGCCTATTAGCTTAATTGATTCTTACATGATTGTTTTCCTTTCACTATTCTATATGATTTATGCTTTGGCGTGCATTTAGTCCGAGTCTATGACTTCATACCACGACACGAACGATGATACAAAACCTTTTTACAAACAATGATATGATAACAATGATACAACATCTTTGACTCATTACTTAAATCTCGCGTATCATATTTATAAGATAAGTTATTATCTTCTAGGTCGTGCCAACCGTGTACGGTTATGCTTTGCTTCTTGATTATATTTTGCGATACTTACGCCACTACACTCTAAGGTGAGTTCATAGCCTCGCTTTTACTTACTTCAATTGTTTTATAAACCTCGCGAGGGGGATACATGCTAGTTTTACAAACCGAATACAAGTATTAATTTTTGGTATGCTTGACCCGATTACAAGATTATAGACATTGAGTATATTTCTTGCCAATTAAGTCCCCATCATGAACCGTTAATTTCGTTGGAAACGCTAGTATTATGAATATGCATATTGGGCATTGACCAGCCTGGCCGAGTGAGTAGCGCTCACCTTTTAACGGTCACATAATATTGAGAGGTTGAGGTAAATGGCAAATATTACCCTACCGGGGCAACTGTTAAAACTAGGTTAAGGTTCGGTTTCATGAGCTCAATACTATAAATCTTATTTTCCGACTTGTATTTGTTACATGTCAACTTAAATTATGGGCGTATAACAACGTAGCCCATCGTATTTTAAACTGATTTATGCTTGTATTCAACTGATTACTTATTTAAACTCTATGAATTCACTCAACCTTTGTGTTGACTTTTTAGCATGTATTTCTCAGGTATTATTTGCTAGCTGAGCATTGGGAGCAATCGGAGTCGCGTGGATATCAAATATTGGAAGACTTATTTTCTACACATTCGATAACTTTTTATCTTTAAAATACACACATATGTGTCATGTTTTAATTCTTGTAACTTAAGTTTTAAAAATAAATTGTTGGGACCTTTGTACTCTGATTTATCAAATCGAATGTGATATTTTATTAAACGTCTCTTTTGAGATCGTTTTATGTAACTTGTGTGTATGAACTATTAAGTGACACCCAAATTGGTTTTCCGCTGCGTTGTAAATTTTGGGGGTGTCATAGAATGGTACCAGAGCATTAGTTATAGAGAAATAGGTCGTTTTCAAAACCTAAACTATAACTGTTTTTCAAATTTTTAAGTCTTTCACCATTGTTCGATATCCGCGCACGCTTGCTCCCAGGTAACTTATATGCTCTATTTTGCTTCAATACTTCTATTATATGACTAATAAATATATCCCCTAGTCATGATTTCGCTCTCTCATGCCTATCTTATGATGTCATACTATTTACCTTATATCCGTCGGTTATTTATACGCTGACCACTCCGATTATCGCGTACTTCGCATTTTCTTATTTTCTCCCTCGAACGTCGATACTAGTATTTTATAAGGATACCTGTACATATATCTGTTACTCTCTTCTCAAATCCTTACACATGTGTGTGGTACTATGATATGTATTAATGAGTTCGTTTACTTTAACCTTCGTGTATGTTGTTTTCGTTATCCATTGTTTTGAAATCTTCCAATTGATGGGAGTACGACCTTAACTTGTCATCTCAAATCGTGTCATCCTTTGGCACTTACCTTTGCGAATGCGATTGACTAATGTCATATTATTATTCTCGTTACTTCTTCTTATGATTTTGATGAATCATATCGTTAATTAGACATCCTTTTATTTATTGTAACACTTGATCTTGTTGTGTATTTTGTTTTGTGATGGACATACTTAAGTAGGATGATTTATAATCGTTTTATTGAAATGAATTGGGACGCTTCTTCATTTGAATAAAGAAATTATAAACCGCCGAACCATAAATTCATAAATCTTCATTTACATGGATTGGGACGCCTCTTTATGTAAGTGACGAGTTATGAATGAGTGGGCTTATGTGTATCTACCATAGCGTGTGTACGAATCATTCTTTGGGCTATGAACTCCTCTCGACTCGTAATTTGTTATGTGGATTTTTCCAATTTTATGTCAACCGCCGCGAGCTTGATAAGCTAATAATAATGTACTATTATTCGCTTCCACAAATTAGCGACATCATAAATTCCTTGTCTCCTGTTGTTTTATCGCCAACACTTTTGTTTTATCCTTTCCTTTCAGGACCCTCACGACATTCAAACCGTTCCCTCATACCATTGCTTACACATTATGTGATTTCTATCACTTGTTCTATCTTCGTTGATATCTTGATACTTTGTCAAAAAAAAAAAAAAAAAAAAAATCCCGTGCACAAAATGCATTAAGCACCTCCATGGGCTTCTATAAAATTTTTATGCGTCTTTATGAAAATTTTACAAATACTTCACAAGTGTTTAAATTACCAAAATGACCTTCTTAAGTTAAAGAGTCAATTCTAACCACACCTCTTCACTGACACCACTTCGACGGATAACACAGACTGAATCTCGGGACGAGATTCCATTTAAGGGGTATGTACTGTAACCATTGGTAAATTTCGCCTTCTAATTAAATTAATATAATATTCAAATGAAAGAATACTTATCCATTTTCTACGTTTTTTTTTTTTTTTATTTATTTACCAAGAGAATCTAACCGCGTATGTCGTAACGCGTACCCGTAATTTTTCGGAAGAATTTTAAATAATAAATTATACTTATTATTACTTATATTTCATTTTTGAATTGTTCCGAACTCATTCGATTTGAAAACGATAAATTATCTCGCAATAAGTGAAAAACTACACACAGCGCGTATTGACATGATAATAATTAATTTTATATTTAATTATCATAAATTATTTTTAATAAACATATTAAAATAAGTTATTTATTATTTTATAAAAACGTTTTCTATAAATGCAAATTTTCGGGTTTCTTTTATATTTTTACGGACCAAGTATACCGTGTATACACTTAAAAAGAAAACAAAATAGGATAACCTAACAATTTTAATTATTTTAAATGTTGGTTCGGATATTTATATTTTTGGAACGTATCGCGAGATTTTTTTTGATTATTTGGAACGATTTCGGTTCGAGATAGTTGATTTGCTATTTATGGTTTCGGGTTTGGTCCGTGTATCTACACCGGGTTACTTAACCCACTCTACCCCCCTTAATATTATTATTATTAATAAAATTCATTCTTTTATTTTGTAAACTACAAAATCGTCCTTGTGTTTGGCTGGCACAAAAACACCACACACACAAACACAACCTCACCTACATCTCTCTCTCTAATACATATCAACACCATCATCTCTACCCTAGCCGCCGCCCCCTTAATCGGCCACCACAGCCACCACCGCCGCACCTCCATCAACACCAACACCACCATTCGAATCCCCATCACCTAATCTAACCGATCTACAACCACACGCGCCATTCCATTTTATTTTTTTCATCTCGTTAATCACATAAAATCACCACCATCTTGTTATTTTCGAAGATTTATTCATTTTGGGTAGTGAGAATCGAAGGTATTAAAGAGCCGGTTCGGGTTTTGTATCGAAGTCGTACTTTGTTCCAACCACCGCTACCATCCTTATTCTTCTCCTTGTGGGTATGTCGAAAACCCACTTAAGCTTAGATATATATGTATTGTTTCTTCTTAATTTGAGCATAAAACTGGAAATTGTATAAACAATTATGTATTTGGAACTGATTATAAATTGTTTTGTAATAAATGATATCATCGTGGACTCGTGGTTGTGGTTTTAATATTGTTTTGCTCAGTATGCTTATTTTTCTAGGTTATGGGTTGTGGATTATTATTATTATTTTTTTTTAAGCTTAGCTTATGACCTGTGGCTTATTTGGATTATTTAGTTTTTGGTTTACTTAAGAAATCACAAGGGATGTTTGTTGTTATAAGCTTATTTTATTTCGACTTATATTTTGGAACTTATGTTATGCTTAGTTGGTTTGCTTATTTGGTTTTCTTTCTTTTGGTTCGGCTGGGAAAAACACACCCGAAGGTGGGTGCTTGTTTCTTCCATTCAAACCCAATAAAAGGGTGTGTTTCGTTGCTTATTTCTGCACAAGGGTGCGTTTGATTGTGCTCATTTTCCAGCCCAAAGAGGCGTTTGGTTCAGTTCATTTTTCCAGCCCAAACAGGGGGTGTTTGTATGCTGAAACGCAGCCCCAATAGGGGTGTTTATTTGCTGCATTACAGCCCCAAAAAGGGCACGTTTGCTTCTGAATTTTCCGCACATATAGGGTGCGTTAACTGCTGAATTTTCTGCGCTTAATATGGGTGTTTACCTGCTGAATTTTCTGCGCTTAATACGGGTGTTTATTTCTGAATTTTCTGCGCTTAATATGGGTGTTTACATGCTGAATTTTCTGCGCTTAATACGGGTGTTTATTTCTGAATTTTCTGCGCTTAATATGGGTGTTTACATGCTGAATTTTCTGCGCTTAATATGGGTGTTTACATGCTGAATTTTCTGTTTACATGCTGAATTTTCTGCACTTATATGGGTGTTTACGTGCTGAATTTTCTGCACTTAGAAGAGCGTCTACATGCTGAATTTTCTGCACTTATAGTAGTGTTAGTATGCTGATTTTTTTTCAGCATATACAAGGATGTTTGGTTGCTGATTTTTCAGCATATATAAGTGTATGTATTATGTTTGAATTTAGCTTTAGTGTCGGCTTATGTGACTTATTTGGACACATTAGTGGATTTTTGGTTAAGCTTATTATATATTGCTTATCATTGAACTTATGTAATATTGAATATATATGCTTGAATTATTAACGCATTTGGCTAAATGGACTAACTTATAAATTGTAACGGCTAAACATGTAAACCTCAAATGGACTAAATATGTACATGTACATATATGATGTCGGACAAGGATTATTAATATTGAGCTTGGGATTGTTAAACTTCTCATTTGACATCGTTGGACTTTTACAGACTTAATCATCTTTATATCTTTTTGCCTATTAGCTTAATTGATTCTTACATGATTGTTTTCCTTTCACTATTCTATATGATTTATGCTTTGGCGTGCATTTAGTCCGAGTCTATGACTTCATACCACGACACGAACGATGATACAAAACCTTTTTACAAACAATGATATGATAACAATGATACAACATCTTTGACTCATTACTTAAATCTCGCGTATCATATTTATAAGATAAGTTATTATCTTCTAGGTCGTGCCAACCGTGTACGGTTATGCTTTGCTTCTTGATTATATTTTGCGATACTTACGCCACTACACTCTAAGGTGAGTTCATAGCCTCGCTTTTACTTACTTCAATTGTTTTATAAACCTCGCGAGGGGGATACATGCTAGTTTTACAAACCGAATACAAGTATTAATTTTTGGTATGCTTGACCCGATTACAAGATTATAGACATTGAGTATATTTCTTGCCAATTAAGTCCCCATCATGAACCGTTAATTTCGTTGGAAACGCTAGTATTATGAATATGCATATTGGGCATTGACCAGCCTGGCCGAGTGAGTAGCGCTCACCTTTTAACGGTCACATAATATTGAGAGGTTGAGGTAAATGGCAAATATTACCCTACCGGGGCAACTGTTAAAACTAGGTTAAGGTTCGGTTTCATGAGCTCAATACTATAAATCTTATTTTCCGACTTGTATTTGTTACATGTCAACTTAAATTATGGGCGTATAACAACGTAGCCCATCGTATTTTAAACTGATTTATGCTTGTATTCAACTGATTACTTATTTAAACTCTATGAATTCACTCAACCTTTGTGTTGACTTTTTAGCATGTATTTCTCAGGTATTATTTGCTAGCTGAGCATTGGGAGCAATCGGAGTCGCGTGGATATCAAATATTGGAAGACTTATTTTCTACACATTCGATAACTTTTTATCTTTAAAATACACACATATGTGTCATGTTTTAATTCTTGTAACTTAAGTTTTAAAAATAAATTGTTGGGACCTTTGTACTCTGATTTATCAAATCGAATGTGATATTTTATTAAACGTCTCTTTTGAGATCGTTTTATGTAACTTGTGTGTATGAACTATTAAGTGACACCCAAATTGGTTTTCCGCTGCGTTGTAAATTTTGGGGGTGTCACACGGAAGGCTAAGGCGATTTGGATGCACATTTGGGTGGGTTGTAACAAATTTTTCCTTTAAGTAAGATGCTTAAAGTTAGAAACGAAAATATAGGCTCGGAGGGGTGTACTAGGGGTTTCGTGTACTAAAAATGAGTACAACGCTAAGGTGTGGGGAAAATTAATTGACTTTACTAGTCAAGTAATATGACTTAAATGGTTAAGTAATTATGATACGGGTTTAAACACAAGGGTGATCCTAATGCCTCTTATCATGTAGTAAATCCTACTACATGAATGTAGTCTCACTAGCGGTCTCGGGATGCATCACTAACACAAGTTCTAGAATCTAAATGCTACCGGTACACTCATAAGCACTAATAATTAATGCTTTTCCTATCAAATCTAAAGGCGAACCTCACATATTTGGGTGGAAAATTTTTCTAAATGGTAAGGTTTTGTGCTAGTCATACAACTCCTATCCATGAGACGCTTGTTAAGGCTAAAGTTTCACTCCTAAATGTTGTAAAAAAATTTAAATTTGGCGCTAAAATTACACTAACAAGTATTTCTCTTAGTTTTATTACACACCTACCATCGAACAAACAAACGCAAGTGCAATAGTATCTTATAAGGTATCATCATTTACCCTCCCCTTACACTTAGGATGAACATTGTCCCCAATGTTCAATTAAAGGATGTAAAAGTAAAACAGGTAAAAGAATGAAAACAAATACTCCCCTGATTCGTTCGGTGTGGATAGTGTGTCAACAAGGTTAGATCTTCCTCCAAGAAAATGAATGTTCAAAGCTTCCCTTTCAGAAATATAAATCATCTTCTTGTCATATATAACCTGTTTAACCTGAGAAAACAATCAAGGCAACCTCACATAAAATCGGCGGCAATCTATATATACTAACAAGTCCTAGAAAACAATTTAAGATATAATGCTTGTGGAATGAATGTTTGCAGATTTCCTGGAGTTTATAAAACTAAAGAATTAACAAAAACTTTAAGACTCCGTTAGAGTAACAAAACTCGCAAAATTTCCAGAATTTTACACGTGACGCCGTCAGAAGTGACCTGCAGAAATCTTTATGTTAAGTTTCCGAAAAATTTCTGGAAAAACTTATGTCTTACTTCCTGGAAAATCCTGCAAAACATCATTATGACTCGATACAAGCATTTGACTCTAACAAATACTAATACACATGATCATCTAATATTGTGGCGAATCAAGATCATTTTCGTTCTTAGAAACAAATTTGGGGTTTCCCCTTACACTTAGCTTTTGCAAAATACCTTTATATGAAGTTAAGACGAAGTTAAACGACAAAATAAAGCATTTTCACAATTTTAGTTTGAAACATGATCTACCAACAATAAAAATAAAACATGCATACGGAAGCAAATAACAATCAAACAAATAAAAATCGCACAAAACATGGGTTGCCTCCCAAGAAGCGCTTTTCTTTATTTACGAGTCTTGTAGCTAGACTCAAGGTCATGGGCTATTACGTGACCTCATCATTGGTCTCATTCTCTAGGTCATCTCCAATCTAGGAATCGCTTTCATAGTGCAGGTATTTTTGGTCTTCAAACTCAAAAACATCTTCCCGATACTTGGATCCAAGCTTACTAACATCCTTAAAGAATCCACATGATAAATCAAAGGTGTTTTTACATCCTCTCCGAACATCTTCATCACATAAAACAATTTGAGACCCTAGCTTATCAAGTCCGTCAAAATCAATCCCTTCGAAGTCTTCCCTCTTGTATGGCGTTTGGTATGACACCCTCCTAATTCCATCAGTGAAAGTCATGATTCCATATCGGTCGTCAACCATTAAGTTAGTGGTTTCACAAAAGGGTGCTCCGAAAACAACTTGCGATAACCTTGGGTCGATATAATTCTCAATGTTGTCCACAATCGTAAAGTCCATTGTGAATGCCATATTTCCTATGAATACCTGGATTTCATGATCTCTACCAACAACATTTTCTCCTTTATAAATCATCCCCCATCTGCAAATATTGTTATAATGGAACAGGGACATAAAATTCTTAGGTAGAAACATGTCAATGTAGACATTATCGAAATACTTGTGACCAATCATACAAGGGATTTTGAGGTTATTCGGATCATTCCGCTTTATCCTTTCCGATCTTCCATCCTGTGATCCATATGTATTACAATCTAGTGACGGACGGTACTCATACACTTCCTCATTACCCTTTCGAAAAATCACTTTCCTGACGCCATTGCTGAATAATGCACTACCATCTTTCTCATCAAGGATCACTCCCGTTTCATTAATAAATGGTTTCCCGAGGACGAGACTGATTAGTGTTGGATTAGCGACAGAGTCTATGTCATCGATCACGGTGAGATAAATGTTATAGATGAATCCTCCAATCATAACCGGTAACCTTTTCATTGTCCTGGTGTTATCGAGTCCTTTACACGAGATTTGTTCAGGGAAGGCTTCGTTGTAAAGGGAGAGTGGGATTACGTTTATAGGGAGGTTAGGATCTATGTAAGCATCGGTTATGAGCTTCTTCCTAGTGGTGCAAGAAATATTAAAAACTTTAGAGTCGCTTTCCTTAATCCTATCACTACACCCTATAGCAACATCCACTATATTTTCCTCAAGTTTTTTTATAATAGATTCACCCAAAATTACTGGATTTTTCGTGTGCCCTTTTGATCTCTCTTTCGACTCACCCCATTCGCCTGACTCTTCCGTGACGGAGTCCTCGAATAAGTCAGCGAGGCTCTTGACCACCTCGTGGTCTTTCTCAAGGGCCTCGTTCTTAACTCCATGACCCTCATTCCCAGTTGGTTATCGGCTCTGGTCGGGTGTAGGGGCAAGTATTGTGGTGACGGTGTTTACAAAGTGGATTGGTCTTGGGGGTTAACATAGTCCCTAACTTCCTTCACCTTTGGTGACAGATGTTTAAGGAGCTTACTAGGGCTTTTTATTTTCACAGGAGAAGTTGTCTGATTCATGATGGTGACAGATTTGACTTCCTCAGCCTGAATCGGTTTACAAACAGCGTGCTCTTTAATAGCGGTTAACAGATTACAAATCTTGTTATTCATATCGGCTTGCTGTTGTCTAAATCGGGTCTCGAGCATGGAAAGCTGTAATTCTTGAGAGAGAATGAACTTTCGCAAGGCATCTTCATAGCTTTGCTTAGGAGTGTTCTGTGGTGGAAATTGCTCAGACCATTCGAGTGGAGGAGAATCATCGAAGGATATGCTCCGAGTTTGGTATCCTTTGAAATTGGGTTTATCCTTCCATGCATCATAGGCCTCGCCAAAGTTTCGAGGACCTCGATTAGTGGCGAGCTCTCTATCCTTTGTTTTATCAACTCGTGACGATGTGAATTCCTTAAAAGCATGTTTTGGAAGTTCCATGCAGTTATGAGTTTCATGAGGGCCATTACACAATTTACACGAAAAAGTGATTTTGTTCACTTGGCTTGAAGGCTTAGGAGCTTCGTAAGATTTCATGAGAAACTTGACTTGGTCCTCCAGTTCCATGATCCTACAGTCGGGAGTGCTAGAATTGTTCGAAGGCAAAGATATTGCCTTGACCGTTTTGTTCAAATCACGGGGATCATTCCAACTTTTGTTGTCATAGAGAGCAAGATCTTCTATGAGTTCCCATGATTCTTCCGCACTTAGATCACGTAGCTTGCCACCGGCCGATTGGTCAATGGTTCGCCTTGTGGAGAGATCGATATGGTCATAGAAGATTTAGACTTGGAGCCAAAGATCTATGCCATGATGAGGGACTTTTTGGAGTAAGTCCTTGAAACGAGTCCATGCTTCATATAGAGTTTCACCTTGACGTTGTTGGAACATGAAGATATCATTTATAAGCTTGGTAGTTCTCCCCGGTGGGAAAAATTAAGCAAGGAAACGAGTCGTGAGATCATCCCATGAGGTGATGGATCCAGCGGGTAAACGTTCAAGCCATTGACTAGCTTGATCACGTAGAGAGAATTGGAATAGACGTAATCGGGTCGACTCTCTAGTTACAACATCAAGGTCTATGGAATCTACGATTTTAAGGAAATCCTTGAGATGTTGATTAGGATCTTCGGAACGAAGTCCATGGAATGCATATCCGCTTTGCACCAACCGGATGGTGTCGGATTGCAAGGGGGAGACATTGGCTCCTTGAGTGAGCTCAATAGTGTTTCGATAGCCTTGGTGGCTAGGACGGGAATACTCTCCTAAATTTCGGGACCTAGGAGGTTGGTTTGCTAGTGGTGGGTTTTGTGAGTGGTTTTGTTGTGGTGGGTTGATGGGTTCAAATATGTTACCACCTTCCATGATGTCGAATGGTAAAGGTTACGAACAAAGATACGAAGAAATAAGATAGACTAAAGAAAACCTAAAAATAAAAATAAAACCTTACTAGAAAGGAATCTAGCAAGTAGACCTAATAAAAAGAAATCCTAACCTAGACAATAACTATTCCCTGGGCTGCGGCGCCAAAAACTTGATACGTGGGAATTGCGCCCTCGCAACAGGTTTTACCTCTCAAGGGATCTCGAGAAGTTTACAAGCCCCACCAGGCAGTGTACCTGATCGTTGTAGTATAGTATAGTGACAAGTACCGGGGGAATGATCGTTCAACTCAGGAATAGTGTCGCTAGGATTAGAAAGCCTACTAAACTAGGTCTAGAGGTGAGGGATGATTCTTTTTGTATTTTTATATTTTATAAAAGCAAGTAAAAATCTCGGGTTTTGAAGGAGTGGGCGGAATTAGTTGCTAGCCAACTAACCCAATTAACTACTAATGCAATCAAAATAAAATAACAAAAATGAAAATGAAACTATTAAACTAATGTGGTGGAAACAATAATGAGTAAAGTTGTGTTTACTTAGATTTCATTACTCCCTAGATATCTTTTACAGGTTGATTAGCTTGTTACAATTGCATGGATGACGGGTCATATTCCTTAATACTAGTCTTAGGGCCGTGTACAATATTCCCTAACTCTATCGGATCCTACTACACTCCTATGTCGAGCCATTAGAAGCTCCTAACATGGGATCATTAGAATTCTCCTACGCATTAAATACAACCAAAAATCGTAGTACACCTCCGATCATGCTTCTTAAGATGTTCAAGCAAGTTACCAATGGAAATCTGCCAGTTTTCTTAAGCCTAACATCGAATACAATAATCCGTAACAATTATAAACAAACAATCAACCCATAATTAACATCTAGGTTTCACTACATCTAAGCAAACACAATAAAAATCTAGCCTAGCATGTTAAAGAGAAGACAAGCGTAAGATATAATCACACAACACATAGACATATTGAATGATTTTAATGAATACTTATCTTCAATTGAACATGGAAGAATCAAGGGGTTGGAACCCTTGAAAAACTGATAAAATTCGGCCTAGGGTTTAGTCCCTCAAAGTTGCACACTAATTAATGAAATTTGGAAAACTATATATAGATTATACATCGTGACGGCGTCATGTGTTAGATCATGATGCCGACAACTCGCCGCCTTGATAAAATCATATTGCCTAGATCTATTGGTGACGCCGTCATGTGGAGAAATGCTCTGGGCCGTCACTAGTAATTGGACCCTGACGGCCTTGGTGACGCCGTCAGGTCCTAAGATTAAAAACACTTTGGATCGTCACGTGTATTTTCCACTTCCACCTCTTTTGTAACTCTTGACGCCGTCATGTACAAAGGCTTGACGCCGTCAGGTACAGTTCCCAGCAAGGAAATTTGAGACTTTGCCGTTTTCTTCACTTTTATGCTCCAAAAACGTCCAAAATGCTTCCTTTTCCAGATTCTTCCTCAAAAGTACCTAAAATGACAAAAGGAACGATTTAGGGCAATATTTGATCAAATAATCTCGAATTCGGGCTTAAATGACCCCTTAAAAGCGGTACGCTTTTCGCCTCATCAGGTTGCAACTGAAGGTTGCCTTCCAAACCAACCCACTATCCTATTTTCTTGGTTGACCAAGTGACATACACGCACACACATATACTTTAGTAGTTTTTGCTTTATGAGCTTGCACTATAAGCTTAATAAGTAGTACATCAAGTCAGAACGTTGACTACTTGAACATTATGCTTTAACTCGTCAAAAACTTGCCAACCTCATCCTTAAGTTCCAACAATCCCCAACCAACTTGTGGCACGAATGTGGCATTAAGATTAAACCCCGTTTACTCAAAGCATTTAAAGTGAAATCGATTCAATGGTGTCCTAAGGAATTAAACAACTGAACCTTAATTATGTCACCCAACACACTTCTACACATTTCCCATTGTAACCATCTCATTCTCAAACTGAACGTGGATATGACCATGCGCTTAAATCATGTTTCATAACCCTCTAAGAGAGAAACCACAGCTCTCCATTCAAGGTGGCACCACCTCTAGGTTATATAGGCAAAGCTACTCTAACATCTTCGTTGCTAAGATGCCTCACAAGCTTTGTTAGGAGAAGATCTCATCTTAATTTGGCACCGTTGTGCTATCTTCGATGTACATGGGTTAATTGATTGATAGCACCTTCTATCAATTAGTGACTTCATCCTAATTTGGCACCGTTGTGTTATCTTCGATGTACATGGGTCAATTGATTGATAGCACCTTCTATCAATTAGTGACTTCGTTGTTACCCATTAAACTCGAGAGGTAGGAGCACTACATTCAAGTTGGGTTTCCATCACTAACCGAGTCACATATGGTTTCAGACTCATGCTTCTATCATCTCTCAATAAGTCTCTTGTCAGAAGCTTAAAGGAGAAATTTCGATAAGTTAGTATAATGCTTATCGATCTCATCACAAACACTCACTAAGTCTCTCGTCATAGTCTTAGTGGCGTCACAGTCAAGTTTATAGTTCACTTGACGAACGTATCATTAATGGCCATTCTCGGTTATATCTAGAACTTCATAAACAACAAAATATTGAGGCATTAAGTTTATATCCCACTTAACCTCCTCTATTGCTACACTTAGGTGAATAGCAAAACTTCCATATTGAAGTATAAATACACACTTGTTTCTTGCACATTCAAGAATCAACGTATTGTGTGTGAGTTTAACGATCCACCAACTTGTGAATTTTCTTATGGTTTTCATGTGTATTTGTAATTCTCAATATATTCTATTAGGATCTCGATTACACTATTAGAGAGACGAAAGGGAAAGAATCATGATCATAGTGATCAGTTACGATCACAATTCTATCCTAGATAAGGGACATAGAGTGATAGTTTCAACTTGATGTTGCTTACCAGATCATCCGTTCTCTATCAATCGCATACACATGAAACACCATATATAAACTCCTTCAATAAGTTATGCGTAAGGTTATAACTTGTCTCTTTATAACCCTCACCATAAATCTCAATATTAAAGGCACCTCATAAAAGATTACATATAAGTACCCACACTTGGTTCAATCATTCACCATTGCAACACAATATGGAATCACCATTTCACATATCAATTTTTCTTTAGTTTTAGAAGTAAGACAAAAGTTTCTTCCTCAAACTTTTAAATTATAACTTAACATATTAAATAATGCTTTTGAGATAAACAACTTGGTTATTTCACTCTTTATCTCAACATATGCTTCTAACATGTATTCTAAAACAACAGATTATGTCTATCAATCTATGTAACGAATTGTGGCACCTTTTAACATCGTATCCCAATTTTTCTCCAATCTCTATAAGTCTGGACATTTCATGTATAACCGATATACCCCTTATATCATTATGTTTAAATTTCTCAACTTATTCACTTACTTCAGAATTCATTAGACTTCTACGAAACCCCGTTTCAAGGCAAGTCCGATCATCATCAATACCCGGTCGGAATTTTGTACTAACAATAATCATTGTTAGAAGTTTTTATTTGTTTTTATTAATTTCCAACCATATGTGTGCTCATGAATGATATTTGAAAGTGTAAATAGTATTTTCCAGCTCATAGTTTCCTTTATGGGTTCCAATAATCTTTATCTAGTCAACAACTTTTTCTTTTCTTGTTGGTCTGAATTTGATAAATATTCTTCCACAGTTTAATCATATTCACGTCTCATCAACGTAAATTGTTTGCATATGCGTTAAAGCTTGTGGGAGTTAATTTGTGCTTATCAAATATAGTTCATACATTACTGTCATACAACAATGAGTGATATATCAAGATGTGTTATAAAAAAACAATGTTGCAAATATCGTGAGTCGGTAGTGAGGTGGTTGACCATCCTGTAGCGTGTAATAGCCGATTACAAAGCCGATTACCTTGTAATTGCCGATTACAAGGCCGATTACCTTGTAAAAATCAACAAGGTAGAAGGCCGTGTACCTTGTAATCGCCGATTACAAGGCCGCCTAGATCAATTTTGCAACATTGAAAAAAAATGTAAATGCTTTAGGTTTTGATGTTCAAGTTACTTGTAGAAAATGTTGGTTTTAATTCAGAAGTACGTAGCCTGATCCGGATATTTCAAGGCCATTTTTAACCTTTTCCTTCGTCATCCGCAAATGCGTACCTAATAGAGTTTGAACCCCAAAACCTCTTGGGAAGCGGCCAGGTGACTTTTTGAAGGGGTTTTGTTTGGTGATGTAAAATTAGCATTTATTAAATTAGTTGGCCAAATTTATTGCTTTGGCTTTAGTTCAGTGGTACGTGTATCTTCATATGCCAATTTAAGTACTCTTTAATGATTCATCTTGACAAAGACTCATATAAGTGATTTAGACAATTAATCAAATAAATGATTTATTAATAATTGTCATATCATACTACAAAAGTACATTGAATTACAATCTTATGTTGTTTTTTGTCATTGATCGTTGATTCTAGCTATATATAGCATATTGAATAGCTGCATTTCATGTTCGGGATTGATTACCGGAATTTCTAATCCATTAATATTTGTTTGTTGGTCATTTAGAGATCGCTTAGATTTGGAACGTAAACCTAACAAAATCAAACATAATTTTGTGAGTCAACAATAGACATGTCCAAATTATCGTGAAACGCTAAAACAACGAAAAGTCGAAAACAACACAAAATAAAACTAGCAAGAGATTCTAGATATTGATATTGTCTAATTTCATTATCCTCTTCTTTGTCTATGAGTTATGAATTGTCCGATTTCTAAAATTCTTGGTTATAATTGATTGTTTTACTTATTTTATTTTACTCTTATTAACTTAAAGCTTCAAAGTTAATTATAATACTCATTGCATTTATGAGTAAAATAATGCATCTATCACAAATCGAAGTTTGTTTTATTTGTGCACATTCAAAGTTGGAATAATGAAGTATTTATTTGTGACTTTCACTCGACTATTTTTCTTTTATTGATAGTTAAGATGTACTCTTTCCGTTAATGTCAGGAGTCAAAAATTACACAATTTAATAAAAATGAGAAAACTATATTTCAAGCACTTATATAAAATATTTCCCCACTAAATTAGTTTTTATTACTAAAACTGAAAAGTGCACAATTATTTTGTGATATCCCAAAAAAAGAGATATGAAGAAAGTATTCTTCGAACCTTCTTATTATGAAGAAAGTACATACATTTTTATGTACACATGAATATTTACATATTTCCCTAAATACAAGTTTTTAATGCATGATGTATAAGGCTATTAAAACAAGGTTTGAGAAATATGTAAATAATAATGTGTATGTGAGGATGTATGTAAATGCCCCATTATAATATTCATTGCATTTAAGAGTAAAATAATGCATCTATCATAAATTCAAGTTTGTTTTATTCGTGCACATCCAAAGCGCGAATAAAGTGAACACTTATTTTGTGACATCGAAAAACGAGAGTTGAAATATAAATTTAGTGACATTCGAAAAAAAGGAGATAGGAAGAAAGTATTCTTCGAACCTTCTTAGTCTATATTATAGTTGTTTATTCTCCTTTAAAAAAACGGGAAAGGATCATTTCAAGTAACTTGACTCATGTTAGAGGATCATCAACCATTGAATTAAAATCAAACGTCAAGATGATTTGGTTTCACTTTTAATCTTGACCTTTGATTATAATCCAATTGTTAAGGATCCTTTAACTTGAGTCAAGTTGTCCCACCAACTTGAGAGATCGTCTTCCAATTATGTGGTTTCACTAAAATAGAATATTTCCCTACTAAATTACTCCCTTCGTCTCAAAATTATTGTCAGGAGACAAAAAACACAAAGTTTAATAAAAGTAGGGCCATTTTTATTTTTAACTACTCAAATAGAATATTCCCTCACTAGTTTCTCTAGTTTTTACATAAAAAAGAAACTGAACAATTATTTTGAAACATCACAAAAGAAAATATGGACTATTATTATGAGACGGAGAGAGTATACTTTTATTACTGAATCAGGAAAGTGGAAATATGTAAAAGGCTATTAAAGCAAGATTTGGGAAATATGTAAATAATAATGTGTATATGAGGTTGTATGTAAATAATAATATCAAAGGACTTGTGGTCTAGTGGGTGGGGCTTAACTAGTTAAGCGAGCCACAAGTGGGAGTAGTACCGGGTGGGTGACCACCCGGGAAGTCCTCACTTGTGGTCCACTTGCAGACCATTTTGTTCCGGAGATATATTGCAATGATGGATTCAAAGCCCTTAGACCAAGCCGCTGGGGTTAGAATCCTGAGCATGGCCCGGTTTTCATCCGGCTGTTTCTCCAGCAAGGTAACTTGTGTGGAGGCAGTACGGTTTCTGGGGGAAACCCGTTACCACCTGAGATCAGCGTGGACCCGGTTCAGACAACATAGTCTGGCGGGGTGGCGATGGGGCCTTCGCTGTCAGCGAAGGTGGTCGATTCTAAGTTGAAATTCACCTTTCAAAAAAAAAAAAAAAAGGTTGTATGTAAATATCCCATTATAATATTCATTGCATTTAAGAGTAAAATAATGCATCTATCATAAATTCAAGTTTGTTTTATTTGTGCACATCCAAAGTGTTAATAATGAAGTATTTATTTTATGACTTTTCACTTGACAAATTTTCTTTTATAGATAGTTAAGACGTACTCAGGAGACAAAAATCACACATTTTAATAAAAGTGGGTCAATTGCAAATTTCAACCACTCAAATTGAATATTTCTCACTATTTTTTTATTACTAAAAATGTAAAGTGAACAATTATTTTGTGACATCAAAAAAAAGATGAAATATATAAATTTACTGACATTCAGAAAAAGGCGATAGGAAGAAAGCATTCTTCGAACCTTCTTATTTTGTACTGTAGTTTTTTATTCTTCTTAAAAAAACGAGAAAAGATCATCTCAATTAACTTGACTCAAGTTAGAGGATCCTCAACTATTGGATTATAATCAAAAGTCAAGATGATGTGGCATCTTGACTTTTGATTATAATCCTATGTTTGAGGATCCTCTAACTTGAGTCAAGTTGTCCCACCAACTTGAGATATCCTCTTCCAATTATGTGGTTTCACTCAAATAAAATATTTCCCTACTAAATTACTCACTCCGTTTCAAAATAGTAGTTTATATTTTCTTTTCGGGATGTCTCAAAATAATTGTCCACATTCCTTTTTAAGTAAAAACTAAAGAATCTAGTGAGTGAATATTCTATTTAAGTGGTTGAAAATAAAAATGACCATGCTTTTATTAAATTTTGTGTTTTTTGACTCGTGACAATAATTTTAAAACGGTGGAGTTGTATCTTTTTATTACTAAAAGTGAAAAGTTAACAATTTTTTATGACATTAAAAGAAGAAATGAAATATAAATTGGGTTTTGCTAACACATGCCACTAGGCATTTGTTAACGTGTTTATAAAAGGCATGTTCTTGTTCATTTAAGAGAACATTCTCTTTTAGTAATTGAAAATAAAAATGTCTAACTTTTATTAAATTTTGTAATTTTTGTCTCCTGACAATAATTTTAAGACAGGGAAAGTAGTAATTTATCACTTTATTTAATGTGCATTTAATTAGTAAATTAAAAAAGTTTATATTTATTAACTACACAAGCAAAACCCATATAAATTCTATGACATCCCAAAAAAGGACATAGGAAGAAAGTATTCTTCGAACCTTCTTATTCTGTACTGTACTGTAGTTGTTTATTCTCCTTAAAAAACAAAAACAAGGGACAACATGGGAAACCAGACTTCCTTAACATATTCAATCCCGAAAGAAATCAACGACGACATCTTAACAGAAATCCTCGCAAAACTCCCATGGCTCACTCTCATCAACCAGCCTTCATTCGCAAAACTCCATTACGCGCACTTTTCAACCAAAACCCACGTTTCAAACACCTTTATCTCAGCCTACAACACCCTCACGCGCCACCGCCACTTTCTCTCAGTCTCACGCGCCATCACACGCGCCGACGTATCCACCTCACGCGCCGCCGTGAACACACCACGCGCCGCCGTGACAACTTCACGCGCCGTCATGTCTGGTCCGCGCGCCGCCCCACCTAAATCACTCGTCGCCTTGACTCACCTTGTGACGTTCACCGCTCCTACAATAACGAGCAGGGAGACGACGGAATGTGAGCATTTAAATGGTTTGATTTTGTTTAATTCTGGTAATGGATTTGTTGAGAATGATTTTGCATATGTTACAAACCCTAGTACTCGTGAAACAGTTAAAATTAATGCTTCTGTTTCGGTTTTGGCTAATCTGTATGGAAAGGTGCATATATGTTACTTTTTCGGGTATGATGAGGTTAGAAATGAGCATAAGGTTTTGAACATTAGGATGCTTGATATTAAGTCGTTAAAACCGTTTAAACCAAGTAAAGTAGAGATAATGTTGTTTGAGTTGTCGAGTTTTACGTGGAGGAAAATTGATGTAGACCTTCCTTTTGATATTAGTGGTGATCGTTGGTGTTATGGGACAAAACACAGCGTTTGTGTTAATAGTGTGATATATGTGATGTTACAAAGTAGGAATGAGATTTTAGCGTTTGATTTAAGGACGGAGATGTTTGAGATAATTAATCTTCCTAGTGGTGCTATTCATGACATTCCTCAAGGATCGTCTAAACGAGTGTGTAAAAAGGGGTTAAATACTGTTGTATCTAACCAGCCTTTTCTGATGAAGGTACATGGGTTGTTAGGAGTTGTTTGTTATGATCGTGAGGCGATAAGTAGTCAAATGCATATTTGGTTGTTAAAGGATTATGAGAAACGTGTTTGGGTTAGAGAAAGTGTTGGATTCAACGAGTCGTGGTTCTTATTAGATGGTCCTTTTTTGCTGAATCCGTATTTTATGAACAATGGTCCGATTCTTATGTATGACATGGAGAGGAGAAGTGTTGAACTGGTCCAATATGCTTCGCGTGATTTGTTTCTTCACTCTGACAATGTTCGGTTTGATCATGTTAGGAGTTATGTTGAAAGCATATTTCCTTTAAGGAGGAATCGATCAAGGACTTCCCGAGCGGGTTAAAGGTTGCTCCATCAGGTTAATTATAAGGAGCTAATGTTATCTATAAACTATTTTAGTGGTTGATTTATGTTATAACTTATACCGGTTTGCTAGTTTGTTAAAGCTTGTAACTCTAACTAAACTCTCTGGTCTGATAAACAATTTATATATTGTTATTGAGATTTATCATTGGGGTATGCTTTTGAAGGATGGAAATTTGTGCTAGTTTTGATTGCCATAAACATGATGTTTAATTATATGCTAGTTTTTTGTGTTATTATATGGAGTCTTCTTTCATTCTAAGCTTGGATGTTTACGGTAAATTGAGGGGTAAATAACCTCGATGATTGAAGTCGTCCACATATCAAGTTTTAGGTGAAGCTTGACAATTTATAGTGAATTGAATGGTTCTATGAAGCTTGGTGAGTTTGTGTTTAATTTCTTGTGTTCATGAGGTTCAAAATTACAAGTTAGTGTTGTATGTTGTGCTTTTATTTCAAGTTAAGAATCCACATCGATGGATTTAAGACTATTGATAAGTTAGTATTATTTGTTCTGCTCTTAGATGAACTTAAGGATCAAAATGGAAGGCTTCTGTTTGCCCTGTGTAATGTAGGATCTTTTAGAACAAAAAATATCAGCAAGGAATGAACATTCTTTTCGCGGTGAAGTTACCAACCAGAGGTTTATAAGATATAAATGTGAGTTTGACTAATGCAAAATAACGTGTTTTTTACCAATAGTTGCAGCGCGTGACTCCTATCACATGAGAAACCACACACATGGAATATAGAGTGGAACAGCAACACCTTGATGTAGCTGGTATATCTCAAAATCCTTTATTAACTTGCCGTTTGGATTTAGATATCATAAACTGTTGATCTGTTACTTTTAGTTTAGATTTAGAAAACTAATTAAACAATGACCACCATGTCTTTTTTTTTAGGATTCCTCTTTGAAACATATATTGGTTTTAGACTTTTAGTGAGACTGCTACATAGGTGTTTGCACGGGCATTAATGGCAAAAATACACTATCTATGCGGCTATGCCCTTTAATGAACTATGTTATCCTTGATGCCATTTATTTTCTTTCTAGCAAGGGTGTCATTGTCAGGTCATTAGCGTACTTATAAAAGATGATCAAATATCAGTGAAACTGAAAACTACTATAAGATTCAGGTTTTGAAATCTTTGCACTTTGTTCAAAGATCCATGTTTAAAGCATTGCTTAAAATACTTTGAATACGTCGAGTTTTTAATATGTAGATTTCGAACCAATGGTTAATGTCGATATAAAAAATAGAGTCTTTATATTTAAGGACTTTGCGTATTTAAAGTATTATATACCACGTTTTTCACATGGAGCTACACGAAGCGTAAATTTAATTTTATCATAGTTGCAAAGGAAATAAAGTTTGCAAAGGAATTTTTTTTATCAAAGAAGTTGTCATATGTAGATTACTAAAACAAGTCGCACACGCGTTTACATGTACAGTTGTGTATTTTCTCTGGGGACTTCAGTCATGCTAAACTTGGATGTTAATGGTAGATTGAGACTATAGATTGTTATCGTTGCGCAGCTCAGCTATATAAGCTTATTAATATATTCTTGATCATTAAAGTGATTTTCCCAAAACAAAACATAAAAATAACATTGAAGTCATTTCCTTATCGTGTTTGGCTAAAGTACTTTTGGGGTATGATAGGAATGAACATAAGAAAACACGGCAATGTTGATTGTTGAAGGAGTTATAAGGTCTTACGAAGTTTGGTGAGTTTAATTCCGTGTATAAGTGAGTTCCAACTTTTGAGTTGTATTATTATATGTTATGCTCTTAATTGAACTCGAGGCCTTTAAATTGTATCAACGATCAAAATCAAGGAATCAGAGGCCTCTGTAACCAAGAACAGAGCTGCTTATCTGATGTACAGTATAGCTACTGTTAAAATCATATTTCTGTCGATTTTGTGTATGTCGGAAAGGTAGTTAATCTATCTGATCATTATCATTTTTGTCACCTAACGAGTTTTTAGCTGAATCAAGGCCCATATTTCAAATTAAACTCACGAGTAAGCTTTAGTTATTGTGCTCTTATTAGAAGTTAAGAATCAGAATGGAAGGTCTTTGATTGCGTGAGATATTAGGATCTTTTATAACCAAATTGCGTGAGATATTAGTCATGTTGCATTTTATTTAAATTCCATACATACAAGAAGTCTGTAAGATCCACATGTCATGTTCACGAGTTACGGCTGTTGGCATTATTCTTCTTTTGTGTTTCAGAAGCATTACATGTTATGCTGAATAACCTGTCTTTCATCAAGATTTGCAGCGTGTCATTAAAAATTAAGAATGCAGATTATGGTACGAGTTGAACGGGGACAACTTAATTCAATCTTAAACATAGAAATTGAAGTTACTTTATAAAAACCCGACATTATCTTACCAATTGCTATTTAGTTTGTAAATCTCATAGGGGTCAGGGGTGGGTGACGCTTGAACACTTGGGATTTTCTCCAAATAATACCACACCTCAACCTAAAATAAGCCAGAATCATGGAGGTATGGTTGTTTAACTCGGCCCAGTTTCCGTACTTAGAAATTATCATTGTGGAGTCATTTGATGAGATTGATTTACAAGGTTGTAAACGGATGTGGTTTTCCTGATTCAGGTTTCCGTACTTTTTTGACTCAGATGTACGCTGCCTCACCAGGTTAATCCCGGGACCGTTTCCGGCCCTTCCTTGACCACCCCCAAATGTACACACCTAGCGAGGTTTAAACCCTTGATATCTTGTTTGAAAGCCAAAGACCTTACCAATAGGCCATTTGGTGGTGGTTATTGAATTACAAGGTAGTGAGCTTGTGTAAAGCTTATCAATGTCTTCACTCTTTAGCCAATAAAATTTTGTGATATGGTTTTGCTCAGCTTGTTGCATAATCGCGATAAGGATGGTTCAAGCTAAAATGAGCGGACCAAATAAACGGTTGTCCTTTTTTTCTTTTTCTTTTTCTTTTTTTGCATAAAGTTTTTCAGCCAATACACCGTCTTCATTTCAATGACAGTTTTTTCGTAACTTTTTAAAGAATGGTTTTGCTAAATATAGGTCTTAGTTCTATGTTTATGAAAATCATGCATAAAGTGTGGTACATTAAAATAGTTGAAATAGTTGTCATCTAGCCATCTAGGTGATTGAGTTGTTTTTTCTTAAATGGTACAACATTTAAAGAATTGATTGAGATTATTTATAGTTAATACGAACTCGGCCATTCATGTTTTCTCACAAATAAAAGAAATTTTGGGTCCTGCATTAGATCTTACAGTTTTGTTTGTGAGAGAATATTATTAGTCATGGTTATACTAACTTGAGAGAATCTCGATCCTTAAAAACATTGTTTTCACTTCTTAAGTCCCATAATAAGAGGTTCAAGAATGGACATAAAACCTATATCCATCTTTACAAAGTTTTATGATTAGATTGGCTAAAGCAGATGGCTAATAATTTGATTGTATATCTACTTTAGCTTTGAGAATTTTGTCAATTCATGTGTGTGTCTAGAAGAGACAACAATATGATTGATGGTAGTTTCCTCCTTAGTCTCTTGGGTTGTATGGCTCATCATGAGTGGATGTCCTTTTGATAATGGTGGAGCCTGTTTGGATCATTCTTAAAACATCTAAAAAGGAAACCAATTTGGATTTCTTTTGATGTTTCCTTGTTTGCTGAAGTCGAGGTTCAAAAAAATCTACACTCAGTGGGTATTACCAGATTCTCAACTCTTCATCTATTATATGAAGAGGTGAGATTGTAGTTCATTACAACAGGTGGCCTTGTATCTTGAATGCTTGCAGCCTTGATATTTTGGATTTTCCTACTAACTTTCAGTAGGCCTTGGTTGAGGTAATTGTTGTTTAGTTGGATATCCAATGTGACAAGGTCATGAATAGAATTTTCAAAAAGTAGGTTTTTTGTTGTGAAGGGTAAATGAACTGATTGGGCAGTGTAAGTTGCTAGAAATAGAAAGTCATGAATAAGACTTCTTGGTCCTAGCATTACACTGCCAAAAGAAGGATGGTTGAAAAATCATATTGATATAGTCTCTATTGGTGATGATCCCTAGTGATGTGATTATTTCTTTTGCTGACTTGTGAGGAGGGCTGCAAGCTTGGTTTTAAGTAAATATCACAGCATTTGGAAATGTAGTCACCTTTACATATTATCCAATAGTGATGTATGGAGCATTTACTTATGATGAGGCTTGCTATTTCTACTTTTGTATGTTATGGTGTGAGGCAGTTGATCAGTTGATGCACCTTAATAATACAGTTCGTAGGTTTAGTGCGGAATGTAGTCATTAAGTAGAATGCTTTGATGAATAATAGGTGAATGTTAGTGATGATGTCTGTATGGTTTTGTTATTTGTTCCTTGCTTATTTAGGTTTTGGGCATGTTCAAACTTCTAACTTGCAGTTGATTTGTAAAAATGAGTTGTTGATAGTAATAATATATATATTCACCTTTCTTCGAGAAAAAAAATTACAAAGTATAGTGAAATTGTCTTTCATATGGAAAATTTACAAAGTTATAGTGAAGTTGTCTTTCATGTCCATATGAAACAAAGATGTCCAAAATTCTTGAAATTGTTTATAAGTTTATGTTAATGTCATTTTCAAAAGATTAATATGAAAGTTTATCCATAGTAAATATAGATAATGAGTGACAAATCTTGTAGATTCTTTTTCTTATTTGAAAAGGCAATAATATAAAGAGAAGTGATCTAGCGAGAAGATAAATTGAAATGAGAAAGATGAAAAACAATCTGATATGTGTGATTATAAATTTTTTTTCATATTATTCTCATTTTAATTCTATTTCTCATTTAATCCTAAGTCGTAATATAAATATAAAACTAGCAATGTTAAAACTGACGCTACAACAATCGAACTGCAATAACTCTAAAAAGATAATCTGATAACATGACACTCAAACGACCACAAACCTAGAAGTCTTTAGTATTGTAAATGCTCTTATACGTAGTTTTTAAGGATTACAACCATAATTACAGAGACGGAGCCAATAGGGGGGCTGGAGGGTGCTCGGTCACCCCCAACTGGACCAAATAGCCCACCTTTCAAGGCTGGATACGAGATATCAGCAAGTGCAGAGTGATCGACGGAAGCATCAAAAAAATAATGATAAAGTGATATAAACCGAAAAAACTAGTTGATCCATTCGTAACATAAGTTGATATTATTTTGTTTTTAATAAGTTGAAAAAATGAGATGAGTGCAAGTTACAGGGTAAGTGTTTTATTTTAAACGTAAAAAAAAGATGGTTATTTTGGGCCAATGTTACACTGCACCATCAAAGTCTAAATTATTTTCATTTTCTTCCTAATATTTATTTTTATATACCAATTAGTGCAATTGAACTTACGAAATTAACAATTTTAACCCTTGTTTGCTACTAATGATTCAATACGGCACATTTGAATCTTTGCGTGATATACTAGTGTACTCATATATTGTTTAATAAACTTTTACAAGTGGCATGGAGATAAATCATAATATCAAATTTTAGATATTTACATTAAAAGGATATCATTTGCGATTAGAAAACAAAGATATCTAAATTATACGACGACCTTGTTGCGTTAACAAAAAGTTTCTACTTTACTTATCAATTATCAACTATATTTAATTTTAAATTTATCTTTTTTCGGTTGTTGAATAAGTAAATAACGATTCATAACGTAATTATATGTTACTACCGAGCTTATAAAACAAAGAATTGTATATTACCACAAGAAAAAAGTTGATCCCCCCTAATACAAATTTTCGACTCCGTCTCTGCATAATTGTCATTTTTCACATTTTCCTTCAAAGAATAACAATGGTGCGTTTGGTATGGGTATATGAGAACGGGGTTATGGGTTTCATAGTGATTAAATATGTTTGTTTAGCTGGCCAAAAAATGAAATGGGTATATCATAACTATACACTCATTACTTACTAATTTGGTGTCTATGAAATCCATTTTGTTGGCCATTTTTTTTCCACTACAAAATTCAAATATATATACACTTTTTCATACTATATTTTGTCACTTAAACATGAACAATCGTAATCATATATTTTTTCAATATCCTTTATTATTCTACCTCTCATACCAAATTCAATACTCATTGTGATTCCTAACAACAAACCAAACGTCAGCAAATACTTATTCAGAGGATTAGAATCTAGTATTTGTAGAAAAGTACGTCACGTGAGTTCTTCATAACACGACACCGACCTTTCCGACAAGTACATTTTTTTATGAGTCGAACGACACGAACATAAATTGACCATTGGCTGCACATTCCATGAACTTGGTAGATTCTGGTCCCACAAACATCAAAGTACCTGTTCCAAACCAATAAAAAAAAACTTCCTCGTTTCTGAAACATAGACGTGTCAGTTGCTTATCTTATGAAACAAGGATATAAAACTCAGAGTTTCAAGTTATCTTTCGGTCTCACGACCGACCAAACCTGTTTTCCCAAATAGATTCGATTATGATTTTGCCCTTTTTGCCTACTTTAACTCCAAAAAAATTCCATGTCCTGGTTTTAGAAAACCAATTTAACACTATCAACATATATAATCTCACATTCGGTTTAGAAAAATATACACGAAATGATGATATAAATTTTTAGTACAAGCTCATGGACTACCCCTATTTTTAATGATTTGACAGTAAAACCTTTTATAAGCTTATATGTTGGGTGTCAAAGCTTAGTGGCGCCTAGCGCAAACTAGCATATGAGCATTTGTAAGGGTTTGAAAACACATCTGATACCAACGAAAAGCGATATAACCCTATTGTTAGCTGTGTTTTTTGGTTGTCCACTAAGGGCTAATATACAGCTAATCATCTACACATCATCCTTATCCCTTAGTGGACAACCGAAAAGATGATTAGCTGTAGATTATCCCTTAGTAGACAACCGAAAAGTACAACTAACACCTATTACTCCATCGTCTCATTCCATATTAATGTATCTTATATGCGGTATGTCATGTGCTTATGCAGTTACACAAGTGTTACGAAAAAGACCTATAAGGCTCATTAATCGCCGCTATGCGCTAATAGGCCACCAATCTTTTTGATTTGTGTCAAGTGGCAAAAAATCAGTCAACGGGTGGTCAAACCTTCCAGAAATCTGCAAATCTTGATAGAAATACTAAAAACTTGATAAAAACTTTTTTTAACACTTTTAGTGTTTATATTACAAGTTGTTTTATAGGCAAAACTTGCCGGAAATTCTCAAAAACTCGCAAAAAAGACCTATAACTCGTCAGAATTGTCAATACGATTAATCACTGATTAACTCCCGTCTAGACCGATTACAACTATAAAAAGATCAACCGACCGACTACCGACTTGCCATTTTTACAAGATATATTAAGCTAAAAAAATCATTAACCACATCACATTTTATAAATACTAAATTTGAAAATTAATAAATCAATGTGTAGCACAAGAATAATATAGTAATATAGACAACATCGTGAGAAACCTAAAAGCATAGTACGGACTCGTGTAAAAAGACAAGTGTATGTTGCAAATACAATGCATTAAGCCATATCTTATCTTGGATTAATAAGATTATTTATATTAAATCCAATTTTTATTGTAATACCCAATAACCATGTCACAGGTGTTGAAATTGTACGGCCCAAAGCCCCAAACATATTACCAGCCCTTGAATATTTCAGCCAACGTACAATTGAAAACATTTTAATTGTACCTGGCCCTATAGACATTACTTGAAGAGATGTTAGGTTAGGTTGGGTGTAACAAGGTGGGTTAGACGTGTTGTCCGACGCGTGCAAGTTAAAAAAGCAAGACACCACCGACGTGTTGTACTCACAGATTTGTTGAGAACTTGGTCGGTCAGATGACCGAGTTGTGTGAAGAGATAAATTGATTGTTTTGGTAGTGAAGGTGGTTATCCCGTCTATTACACTATGTTGGTTGTGATATTGGTGGTGATGTTGGTAGTTGAAAAGCTGATGTGACGTTGAGTTGATGGCAGTGATCGGGATCATTTCTCCACCCAATCTTATGCAGATGATTTATGTAAAAATCAAACACCCCTTTGTTCGGCTTCTTGAGTCCAACTAGACTGGTTTTATATATGATTTGTGGAAAATATCTTGACCAATAAAGACCTAATACTGAACTCGGACAAACAATACCGAACCAAGCACTGTGACAAGCTAAGGCAAGAAAATTTAGAGGCTCTAAACTCTAGAGATGTCCTAATTTTCTATATATGTTGCTTTTTTAAACCAAACACAAAACTCGATCGATGTTAAGGGAAAGAAATTACAAAAATGAATAGTTTACGAGCCATCATTTAAAACATATAAAATTCCCTCAAAATACAACGGCATAGTTGCATTCCATGTCCTATATAAACCCCTCATAGCATCCCTTTTCAAACACACTATCATTCAAAACATTATCAAAACCTCCCATTACATAAGCAAAACAAATCCTACTTTTTCACTTAGCTAATTACTTTGTGTTGTTCTTGCATTTGCTCCAAAAATAATGGCTGACAAAATTGTTCACAACCATACCCCCAAGACCGAAGACCATGGCTTGTTTAGTTGTTTCGGAAAGAAAGATGAAAATGAGAAGCAAGAAGAGAAGAATGAAAGCCTGTTGGAAAAGCTCCACATAACCGATAGCGGGTCTAGTGTAAGCTCCCATTCTTCTTTTTTATATCGTCTTAATTAACAAATTATACAAATGTAGCATCAAAAATGACTTGGACTTAATTGTAAGTATGTTGCATTTTCATGTCTACGATATAAATTTATAGATAATTATGAATACCAATATACGTATTAAGTTCGGTATGCTCCTTTATACCCTTAGATGCTTTTTTGTAATGTTTCATATTGTACACCTTGAGGTGACATGATTCATTTCTAAGAAAAAATGTAATATTGTTGTATTTATAAATTTTCTGGCTTAGTGTATAGCTCACGCATGAACTGATTAATTAACTAGCTAGATATAATGCTTGTGATTTGTGCTAAGTTTTTTAATTTTGATGAATTTTGTAGTCCAGCGATGAGGAGTGCAAAGATGGAAAAAAGAAGAAGAAAGACAAGACATTGAAAGAAAAGGTCGAGAAGAAAATCGAAGAAGACAAGGTGAAGATCAATGTCAAGATCGAAGAGGGTAGAGAGAAAGCAGTAGAGCTTAAAGGGAAAACTGCCGAGAAGATTGATGAAGGAAAAGAGAAAATCGAAGAGCTCAAGGAAAAAACAGTTGTTAAGATACGAGAGGGCCAAGAGAAAGTCGTAGAGGTCAAAGAAAAAATTGGAGAGAAAATTGAAGAGTACCAAGAGAAGAAAGAAGCTAACAAACCTGAAGAACACAAGGGGGACAGAAAAGAGAAAATTGAAGAGCTTAAAGGAAAAACCGCGGATATGATACAAGAGGGCAAACAGAAAGTCGTAGAGGTCAAAGAGAAAATTGGTGAGAAAATAGAAGAATACAACGAAAAGAAAGAAGCAAAGAAAGTTGAAGAACACAGGGGGGACACATTTGTCCCTGTCGTGAAGTACGATGAAATTGTGGCAGTGCCACCTTCATCAAATTATCACGCACCACCACCACCTTCTTGTGAAGTTGTTGTCCACCCACCCGAGCCAACTTCTGAAGCCGCTGAAGAGAAAAAGGGGTTTATTGACATGATCAAGGACAAACTCCCGGGTGGTGGTACAAAGAAGGCAGAAGATGAAAACGCCGCTCCTCCACCACCACAGCTAGTGGCAGCAGCAAATGCCAACCACTACGCGGATGCTGAAACCGAGCACAAGGAGAAAAAGGGTATTCTTGAAATGATCAAAGAAAAGCTTCCAGGATATAACTCAAAACCTGAAGAGGAAAAGAAGGAAAAGGGGTGTGATCAAGTATGAGAAATTAAAAATGGTTTGTTGGTTTGGATTTCTTTAGATTTGTGTATGTTAGTTGCATTGCAACTTATTGTTGTTTTTAAATAAGTAGTATTTCGTGTTTTTAGAAAGGTTTGTAGGTAACAATTTGTGTCAAGTCTGTAAGGTTTCTATTTATAGCGACTTGTACATAAATTACTATGGTTCTGCCCACCATGGATTTCTAATAAAAATTGTTTCTTATTTAATCTTCTTTTAGCAATTAAGTAGATATTCAGTAGCTCAATGTGTACATTTTGGTGCAACACTTTTTTTTTTTTTTTTTTTTTTTTTTTTTTTTTAACGGCAGGTTAGTTGTTAATTGTTAGATGTTAGTTGTTGGTTCGAGTTAGTGTCGCATCCTCGGGCAGAGATACCAACCGCGAGCCTCTCTTTAGGGGATAACCCCACTTCTATTCCCGATTCGCCTGATATCATTAGAGCTTGTGGTTCTCAAGTGAGGACTCTCCGGTCGGTCACCCAAACCGGTACTACTTAGATTTGGCATTGCCTACCTTTAATTAACCATTTCACGTATCTTTTAACCATTGTAGGCTACTTTACAAATTTGAAGATTGATGTTCGGCAAAACGACCAAGGCTGTATTGATAGTCAATTATCATTCGGTCACCTAGCTTACAACTTCTAAAACCCTGGTACCGTATCAAAATATCGTTTTATAGAAGAAATCATTCCATTCGAGCCGAATTTTGCTTTTTAACATCTTTTATAAGGTGTTTATATATCGTCGTTTAAAGTATGATCTGTATGTAGTTGACACAAAAGTTTGGAAAACCTTGGATGTTTTTTTTTTTTGAAAAGATTTTTTACTCATAAGATGTGTAATATGATTTGGTTTTTAATAAGCCCAACAATGGTTATCTTTAAAACTTGAAACACAGATTAAGTAATATAGTTATGACCAGGTTCATTATAGGCTAACTTGGGCCGACATGTGGGTAATTGTTGTAAGTGAATCAGTGTTTAACATCTGTTGTTGTTATGAGGATAAGTAGGAATAAGTTTAACAAGATATAACATTGCTTTTTATTTTATTTTCGAGAAAAAAAAATATTTTTAGAACTACATTTATAGGATTAAAATATGAGAAACACTATGGCTATGCTTTTTATTTTATCTTCTTACTTATTTTTTTACTGGTTAGTCAATCATTTAACGGTGAAGGAGAAACTGCATCATCTATACTATATATAAAAACAAAATGGTTAATATGGAAAAGTGAAAAAATAAATATGTGAAATGTAAAAAAATTTATATTAGGAAACAAAAAACTTAAAACATCACAATAAAAGAGATGTTGAAACTAAAAAATAAAATGTTAATATATGTTTCCAAAAAGAAACTACATTATAACTTCTATAAATTAATAGTGTTGAGATAGTAATATTTTATTAATTTAGCGATATATTATTATATCGATAAATTAACAATTTATTAATTTAAATAGATTTTTTCGTTATAGTCTTTAAATTTTCAAGTCTAATATACTAGCTAATTATAATGTACACTCATTAGAGACGAAAAATAAATTTGAAAAAACAAGTTTCAATTAACACTTTATGAATTCACACTGACATTTTATGAAAATAAAATTAACACTTTTTGTCGTAATACGAGAATAACACGCACCAACTCTTTAGTGCAATAAGGAGATATTAAGATAAACTCAATATAGATTTGAAGTTCAACAAAAAATAAGTGATTATGGATTCATTTTTACTAAACAATCTTAGAATTGTGAATTGTATCTCTCACACACACACATATACACATATATATGAATTTTTTTTAGTAATTATTAATTTATAGTTTCGTAGGGACTAATATATATACACTGGGTTTCAAAAAAATTATTATTTTATTATTTTATCGATTGATGTCTAAATTTGCACTGGTTTTAAGTTGTGACTGAACAAATTATTGATTTTATCGAGGTTACTAATTTATCTACTACTATTAATTTATAGAGGTTTTACTATATTAATACACATCGAAAATCGAGTTGATCCAGGACGCTTTAAATCCGGCGGATTGACACGGTTTAATCTGACCAGTTTTTCGACTCAACCCATCGTGTTGACCCTTTTAAACTGACCCATTTTTCAAACGGAACAGTTCAACCGTTGAACCATCCGGGTCGAACCGGGTTTCAAAACATTATGCTTAATCCTCAAATCTTCAAACTTTTATATTTTTCGTTTATAATCCATAAATTATTTTTTAACACTAAAACTATTTATAAAATCCCGTTGGTATGCACGAATACTCGTCTAGTGTTTATAAATTTATGAATAATTGAGATTTAAGTGGTAAGAGGATTAATAAAAAGTTGTGTAGGAGAGGATATCATTTCTCTTCAAATATTAGATATTTATACAGTATATGACTCTTAAAATACGAATGTTTAGATACTACTGGACCACATCCGAAAGTTTTTTTTATTGTATCGACGAATATCATCTGGATATGTACACGCTTTTTTAAACGCATTTGATAGTGTGATATAAAGTTTGTTGAATTTTTTGGTACGAATTTAAAGTTTTTAATATACGTTTCACCTTTTTTTTTAGTACGGAGTAATACTTTGTCTTTGGTTTTAAATGCAACTTAAATTACGCATTTAGAGAAATTATAATATATTCTAAAAGGCAAAATGGTTACTGTAGCAACAGTACCCACGCAAGTTTCGCGTTTGCTTATTTTAGTCCTTGAGGTTAATGATCAATTGCGAAGTTAGTTATTAACGACCGTTAACTAACAGACATGGATTAAATTTGCAACGGACCAGTAACTTCAAGGGCTGTTTCTGTGCAAATAATAAACAGAAACAGCCCCTAAGGTTAACTATTTTTCCACCGTTAGTCCCTAAGGACTAACATTGCAACAGAACGTCCGTTAAGGGACTAAAACTGAAAAATACCTTGCTACAGTGCCAAACAGTGGCTGCTACAGTGCCAAACAGTGGGGAATAGTGCATGTACTGTAGCTAAGGATTTTCGCTTTTAGTCCCTCAGGTTAGCTAGAAATTGCACTGTTAGTCCCCCGTTAGCGATCTTTTGCAAATTTAGTCCTTAAAAAATTTTATCGTTTTATTTCGAGTTTTGTTTAGACACAACAATCCCGCAGCAACGCGCAGGTACCCCGCTCGTTTTCACAAAAGCTTGTCCTACAATGTTAGAAAACACGATTAAAAGCCTCATCACTTTTTACAACTTTGCTAAAACTATACACGATTGAATACCCAATTTTGCGATACTAACTTGTCTTTCCTCTTAATTTTGATGTATGTGTGCTCCCGGTCGTTATATATATAATAAACCGCTTTGTGGTTGAAAACACTTTGTTAAACACAAGGACGACTATCCGTAGTAAAACATATCTTAGAAATTAAATTCTTAAATGATTTTACGTGATTTCAGCCGTCGAGTTTGCTTTGATGTTTAGGCAAAACTGTGCTAAGGAAAATCCTTAATAGATTCGGAAAAATTAGACAAAATGTACATTTTTACAATGTATAAGTTGTTTTTTCTTATTTATAATTGTAAAGACTCATTCATCTTATTCTAACTACATTATAATGCATTTAGGGCATTTCTAAAAAGCAAGTCATAAAAAAATAAGACAAAAAACATTTTTTTAATTGGAAGGATTTCAAACTAACACATACATATGAATAGGAGTTAAGTTACATTATGAATTTTAATCTCTTTAATTGTAAGAGCCACTAATATTTATGAACATCATTAACTTGCAATAGCCCATTTAATCAATGTGATATAAAAGCCCAATAAAAAAAATGTTTTAAAAAAAGAAACGTCTATACTATAACTAACTTTTAATGCATATTTCATATATATAAAGCATACGAATTAACCCACAAACTAACACTTTAATCTCAGCTTCTAAACACACATTATACTATTAATAATTTAAGTGTTGTACTTTTAAAAAACATATATCTACAATGTTTTAAAGTATGAGACAATACTAAATAAGAAATGTTTAAAATGAAAAACATTTACTCCCCACAAACATAGTCCTCTGGGTATCCGCCGCCGCATTACGCGGGTAACCTTCTAGTTTTCTTATAAACCCTTATGGCTTTATACATTAAATTTTTATTTTTATAGTGAATTATGATTTCGTGGTAAATATATAGATAAATGACAAAACTGTTTAGATCCATCAACTTTTTAAAAATGTGAAAAAAGAAACAGGTGTCCAAATAATTGAAAATGTTTTTCGACACAAGACATGTGCTTTTCTTTGTTTCTTGCCACCACATGAGAAAAATTATATGTGCATCTCATTCTCTCAAATAATAATTGATGCTTTATAAAAAGTCTGTCTCAAAAAATATGTTACTTTTGCTTGGTACATTTTTAGTATTTTATATATAAAAATATATACACACATTAAACTAAAAATGGTTATTTTAAATAAATTATGTTGGCGAATTAAAGTTGGGTAAAGGACAATGGGGTAGTTGTTAATATCTAAAATTATATAATTAAACTTTTGTTTACAATATTGAAATGTCTAAAAGTATGACAATATATAAATAATGGTGATGTTGAAATATTTGAACGATAATCAATCTTAGTTGAAAGTATGAAACGATAATTAGTTTCACATTGATTGATTAATATAATCATGTCAAAATAACAAACGATACTTGGCTTAGTTGGTACCGAAATGAAAAGTAAAAGAGAAATGATAGAGGGACCTAAACTTATGCCTAATTTTAGACCTAAACACAAGTGGCATCATCGTGATGGATTGTAAAATAAGTGGGTCCATGTCTACAACCGTCAGGATGATGCCACTTAGTTTTAGGCCTCAAATTAGGCCTAAGTTTAGGCCCCCCTATCAAATGTTTCTTCTTCAAAAGATTAAGACTTCAAATTCTATTATAGACACCCATATGGCCGTCTTCAAGCCTTCTTGAGAGGCCTAAAGCCCTAAAACAATATAATCTATTTTCAAGCAAATTAAGATTGAAAAAGCCGAAAAAAATGCTTCTAATTTATAACGGTGAATCATATCATCGTTTCCTTCAAGACTTATAAGCACGATTAGGTGTAATTTGTAACTTACAGAATTAAGATAAAAGTAAACCAGATAAAAGAGAAGACATAATAATATAATTATGATCTGTAAACCTTATTTAGTAGGGATAAAGTTATAATGATAAACCGATTAGTAAAATTCAAATGATTAATTGATATTGAAAAGATTATTAAAGAAAATGACATAAAGTTTTCAGAATAATTATTATATGCAGATTGATGTAACTATGTTTTGACCATTTTCATTAAGTTGGTTTTGAGACTTAATTATGTTCTTAATGTATTTTTTGTTTTTGCTTTCGTGTCAATTCTATAAGTAACTATGCTTTTTGGTTTTATCAAACATGGAACTTGTAATATGTATATACAAATTTATCTTTTTTGAGGCCTTAAAATTTATGAGGCCTAAAACTTCTGCTTTAGTAACCTTATGGTCGGGTCGCCATGTCAGGACATATGCGTAGTGGATCTAGGGTCTGTTTGAGTTTGCCAATAACAATAAAAACTAGATCGAAATTATAGTCTTTAAGCTAGAGTTATGATTAAATAAGAAGAATAATAAAAATAAGAAGGATAAAAAGTAATTAGTACCACACATTAAATAAGAAGAATACTAAAAGGATGCATCTCTATTTAAATTTTCCTTCACAAATTAAAATGTGTGGCTAGAATTACTTATTACCATTCTCATTTTAATTATTCTTCTTATTGGATCCTTTTCCAGTTAGGCTATGCTAAAATATGTCTTTTTACGGGTTAACATTATAAGTACTTAATGTTAACAAGACTATTGCATAAAACATAAGACACGATTCAAACAATAATCTTAAGTACTTTTTCTTTTTTTAGTTAACTATGGTTTTCGACTTTTGACTGACTAAGTAACGGGGTTTGAACTCACTGCTATACATACTTAAATCGACTAAAGCTCTTCCTTTTCAAAAGTTAATGAGACCACTTCAGAATTGTTTACACTTAACAGTAATAATCCAAAGTTAAACAAGGTGTTATTCGTTTTATCAAAATACAAAGAGGCTAATTTATTTTTTACCCAACATCTTAGTAAATTCGGTGGCATGTTCAGAGGCAGGCACAAAATCCAAATCTGTGTGAATATATGTTGCATCTAAGTTCAACCACATTAATTTACAAGAATATGTGTGTTCCAAATGATGACAAACTATTTTAATCATAAATTATAGTAAATCTTTTTTTTTTTTACAAAACTTAGAAGCATAAAAAAGATGAATATAAGAGAATGATTATTATTTGTTTAGCATAATCGAGTCACGTAAGGAATACACTTCTCTTAAAATGTTAATAATTGTAAGGTTTAATCACCAACCCGACCTTCTCTAAAGACAATATATATAAAATAGATGTTTAGATTTTTAAGTGACTTAACGGCTTGCTTATAATGAACGTTACGAGGAAGGTGATAATTTTTTCTTATAAAGTTCCCTCGTTCAAGATCAACTAAACTATGTGATTGAAGATTGACATTTTTTAAATTGTGAGGCTATGTGTAATGGTAGTAAGTTGGGCGCTTTTTTTTTTTTTTTTTTTTTTTTTTTTTTTTTTTTTTTTTGTAAAATGTTTTTACCCTGGTAAATATATATAGATCAAAATACGTTTAGGCAACATGGTAAAATACCATGCTGGCTATGACAACACACGCACCATAAGTGCTTCCAACCAAGACAAGAAATCCCTACTTAGCTTAGAAGATACTTAACAAACAAAAATCAACTAGGCACACTCGGATATCACATATCAACAAAATGATCATGCATAAGAAATCTTGGAAGATTCCATGGATGCAACACATTCTCAACTGTCTTTGATTTCTTGAAAGTGAACGTTAGAAGCTTTAATCGAACAGTAGCCAAAACATTTTCCACAACCTGCTCCTTTGAACGTTTTCCCCTGTTAAAGATTCTATCATTTCGTTCCTTCCAAATGAGATATGTAGTAGCAGCTAGCACAAGTTTAGAAATAACACTACGAACCGATATTCTCTTAGCCAAAGGAATTAACCATGATATAATAGAATCAAAATCATTTAAATTGACATCCATACCAGCTTGAATACACACATGCTTCCATACATCCTTGGAAAACATGCATTCGAAGAATAAACGAGAATGAGATTCACTTTCCAAATCACATAAGAAACATTTCAACGTGGTTAAATAAACCCCGTCACCCACATCCCAAGGCCTTAGAAGATCTCACGTCTTTAATTTCTGTTTAATAACAAGCCAAATATGGAAAGCGTGGCGAGGAATAGAGTGCGGAAACCACACAATATGAAACCAATTAACCTCTTCTTGTCAAGGCCTAATATTATTCCAGATAGCCAATACCAAGAATGACTTAAACGAGCCATCACCATTTCGTAACACTAGCTCATCCTTCGTGGAAAGAGAAAGAGTGGGAATATTAATCGAATTCAGGAATGGGAATTTAACAAACGAGTCATTTGGCCATTTCCATGAACCATTTTGATCAATTTGTGAAACTGTATCCATAGCTCCAAAACCAGCCGAATATATATATATATATATATATATATATATATATATATATATATATATATATATATATATATATATATATATATATATATATATATATATAGGAATGAGTTAAAATAAAAAGGGCCTTATAATAAAAAGTGTAGGAAGGATTGTGAGGGCGACATGTGTCACCCCTATGCCACATCATATCACACATCATATGACACATGTCACCACCCCCACCCCCACCCCCACCCCCCGCAAAAAAAAAAATTTTTCCCGCAAAAAAAAATTTTTTTTTGGGGCAAAAAAAATTTTTTTCCCGCCAAAAATTTTTAGTGCATCACAGTTATAAAGTTACTGCATCACAATTATAAAAATTACTGCATCACAGTTTTAAATTTTAGTGCATTAATGTTATAAGTTACTGCAACATAGTTGATGCACTAAACTATTAACTATGATGCAGTAACTTATAATAAAGATGCACCAAAACTTAAAAAAGAATCGTATTTTAATTGTGATGCAGTTACATACATATATGATGCATAAAACTTATGATAATTCATTTTCTTTATAACCATGATGCAGTAACTTTATAACCATGATGCAGTAACATTAAAACCATGAATGCAGTAATTGTGATGCAGTAAAATCATAATTGTGATGCAGTAAACGTGATGCAGTAACTTTATAACTGTGATGCACTAAAAAATTTTGGCGGGAAATTTTTTTTTTCCGGCGGGGCGGGGGGGGTGACACGTGTCATATGATGTGGCAAGGGGGTGACATATGTCACTCCCACAATCCTTCCTACACTTTTTATTATAAGGCTCTTTTTAGAATAACCCCACCATATATATATATATATATATATATATATATATATATATATATATATATATATATATATATATATATATATATATATATATATATATATATATATATATATATATATTTGAGATATGATCCTTCAAAGGACCAAAAGGATCCCATTTATCGACCCAAGCCAAGGCACTATTACCATCTCTTATCCGATACCACAAGAATTGCCTCATAATAGGGCGAACGTGTAACAACTTCCTATATCCCCATGTCATATTGCCCTGGTATGGAATTGCCTCATAGTTGGCGTGTTTTTTCTCCAAACAAAGATGTTTTTCATGTTGTAAACACTCCCTCCAAACTGCGCGTTGTCCCCCTATTTTGTGAGAAGTTGGTATATCTACCGATCGAGTGGTAGAGAAGGTTGTAGGTGGGTGCATGAGTATATTGTGAGGTATAATTGTGTTTAAGTGAGGTACATTTAGACAACAAAGTTGTTTGTCTGGTTACACTAAATTAGTTGCGATGTTGATAGTGAAGAGAAAAGCTGATATGCTGTTGAGTTGACGACGATCATGTCACCACTAATTAAACTTTAATCTTTATCGAAGAGTCAAAACTCATAAATCTCCACCACTATATTACACCCCTTATGTTGAGAAATAACTTCCGGTTTACATGGTTTATGTGGTAACAAATGTTGTCTACACCCTACGCCCATGTTCTTTGACGAATAATCAACATTTTAACTTTAAACTTCTTTACTATTCTTTCTGTTTTCAAATATTTCATTAAATGGTTTGTGTGGTAACAACTTCTTTACTATCCTTATGTTGACGAATATCAACTTCTTTACTATCCTTATGTTGAGAAATAACTTCTTGTTTACATGGTTTGTGTGGTAACAAATGTTGTCTACACTCTAGAGTCTACACCCATGTTCTTTGACGAATAATCAACATTTTAAACTTAAACTTCTTTACTATTCTTTCTGTTTTCAAATATTTCATTAAATAAAAAAGGTGGGAAAAGGAAATAAAAAAGGAATAATAGGGATCACATGCGAATGGTCTTAAAAATGCAAATGGCAAGTTGGGTACCATCACCAATACAATACAATACACAAACCAAAGTCAATACTCAATAACATACATCCACTCCACCGACACCTCTATCAATTATTAACCATCTTATTTTATTTTTTGTGTTATTGTCAATTTTTTTATTAAATGGTTTAGACAATGTTCAATTTTGAATCCATGTTGCATTTTCCTAACATTGTATCTTAGACAATGTGTAATCCCTTTTGGAGAAATGAGAAGAGTTTAGATCAAATTCATAATTTATGTCACAAAATTTTTATCATTACGTTTAAGCTACAAAAATACGTGTATGAAATTTGTCCTCAGTTACATCCTATGAATTTTTTGAACCTGATTACCGGTTTTAAAGTAGTCAACTATAAAGTTAATGACACAATATGTTAAATTGAATTAATATTATAATTTTATATTTACCTCTTTTTTCAACTTAAGTTTGAATATTGGAAACAAATTTATAAAAGTAAATTGACTATGACTAAGCAAAGACAATTAATTTGAAGCCAAATACTAAGTAACAAGTAGGACAACCAATAATGCAATTTGAAAAAACTTCCAAAATCACATCTCGATTAAACTTGTGTGAAATCGACCATCCAACAACTCCTATGGATAGGCATTGTCGCACACATTTGAATCGAACATCCACAAGCCAGAATATGAGGCAATAAATTGCAGAGGAGTAGGATCCGAAGCGGTGGCTGACTCCTATGGACGGGCATTGTCGCACACATTTGAATCGAACATCCAAAAGAGTTACAGAAAGCACGTGTAATCGATATTAAGAGTTTAAGACATGCCCTATCGAGATGATACATGCTAATAAATGTGTCGTGAGCAAATACATACAAAAACTTTCGTTGGGATGTCGATATCTTTGTTGAACTTTAAAGAATATGTACTTTATATCCTTTTTTCTCTTGATGAATTTTATGATCAAATATAAATTGAGCTAAACAACTTTTGTTTACTCAACTTTTATTATTTAAAGTGTATCACAAAGTCATGAAGTTCCTATGTTTTTGAACATGATATGCGTTTAATTGAGTTATCCAAACATCCGTTGACTATACTTTGGTATATTGGTATGCATTTAATTGAGGTAGGATATATTCGGTATATATTTTTCCATGTTACTCATCAACTTTATTTAATCATAGCATTTAACCTTTTAACGACCAAGCATACATGATTCGTATCACATTTTTAAATACATTTGAACGAGGCTTCTACGTTAAGTCCTCATATAAAAAGACATTATACAAAAACTTTATAAATTTATATGATCAAAGTTACCAAAAATGTGGGGTTACTACTACTCTACTTGTAAATTTTTTTAACGAATTTAAAGTATTAGAAAAAAAAAAAAGTATTAGAAAAAGCATGGATCCAAATTGTATGTTCAAAACTCATAAAACTATAAAAGACATGAACTTTTATTTAGCTTACAAATTTTTTAATAATAATAATAATAGAAAGCCTAATGATATGTTTTACACTGAACTCTCAAAGCTTAACTTTCTATTTTTCAAACATAAACTTTTATTTAGCTTACAAATTTTTGAATAATATTAATCGTTATAACCACAAAAGATATGATCATTTTCCATAGATTTGCATAAGGTTATTTTTGGTGCATCCAGAAAAAGTTTATACAAACTAATAAACAGTCACACACAAATTTAAACATAAAATTAGTTGCAACTAAGGTTGCACACGAGTCAATTATTTTATGGTAATTCGAGCTCGAACTCGATTCGAGCTAGCTTGAGTCGAGCTTAATTTCTTGAATCTTGAGGTTGACCTCAAGACCAGAAAACGATCTAGAAATGTTTAACAAATCATTCTCGAATTGACTTATAATATTATCTTATATTCCAACTTTAGTTAGTTTAAAAGCATAAATCAAACTTTTTTGAGTGAGCTCGATCTTACCTTCTGAAGACTCGCCGAACTATCAAACAAAGCATAACATTGTCGAGTCTTTCACCTTGTCAAAATTCAATTCGATTCGGCTCGTTAACATCCTTAATCACTGTTTTAAGCCTCCTAATTATTTATTGAGTTTTGGTAACAACAGCCTTTAAACAACTGATTTTCAAGAATTAAGCATAGAATATTCACTATGTCAAAACAAAATTATGAATAATCAACAAAAGTTTCCTTGATTTTCTCAAACACAAATACAATGTACTTTTTTCGTTAATCCTCAAAGTGAAAAATGAGGAATTGGTTAGCATCTTTATCTTAATATTAAACATTTTTTTGAAAAACTGATTGTTAACAATAACCTTAACGCTAAGTTCTCGAGTTTATCTTATATTTTCTTTCCCTTTCCTCTCAAGAATTGGAGGAAGATTTCATTAATAAATTTTCCATTCTCTCTTCTTTAACTCTTCAGTTTCATCTCTTAAAAAACACTCAAAAACACCAAAAACATTCCATTTCCTTTCCATTTTTTTCAAATTTTAACTTGAGAACTGAGCGTAAAATCAATTGTTAGCATTTCCTATATTTATTTAACCATAGTTTCACTTTACAAAGAGACAATTCCCACCGAAAAAGAAAACAAACAACAAAAAAAGAACAACCACATGCATTGCATTGTACTACAAAAGAAAACATTACTGTATTATTCTAAACTTTATATATATATTTTCCCTCTAAAAACACTACTTCTCACATCCATCACTCACAACAACACTCTGTACCGCACTTTATATCCAACCCATTCTCTCTAGACACACTTTATTTCACCGGTCACAATAATGCAGCAACTCAAAGTCGCCGTTTGCTTCGCTGTCGGTGCACTTCTAGTTGCTATTACCGGTGCTGAAGATCCCTACAAATTCTTCAACTGGAATGTTACTTTGGGTGATATTTATCCACTTGGAGTTCGTCAACAGGTTCGACCCATTTAACCCATTTATTTTAAGCTAATGTTTTCATGGGTAGCAGGTCGTTTCGTGGATTTCGGTGGCCCTGTGTCAAAAACATTAAAAGGAAAATGTATGTGAAAAAAGTTACTTAAATTAGTAATGTTAATATGAAAAGTCTCGAAAAGGTTTAAATCGGCGAAGAAACTGCTAAAGTTAAAATTAAATCTTGCTTTTTTTTTTTTTTTTTTTGAAAAAAGCTTTCATTGACCGGTCAATTATGTGTCACATTATGTTTTTTAAAATCTGGTAATGTGTAAGTTATGTTGCGTCTTGTCAATTTCGGTAGCCCTGTGACATAATACTAATAAGGGTTTTGCTAACAACAGGGTTGTGTTTAAGACTCATTATTTGATGATTATAATTATAGAAAGTGTCGTTAAACATGAAATATGTGATGTTAATTAAGTGTTGATTTTTCAATTATGGAAAGCTTAAACACAACCCTATGGGTTATAGGGTTGTGCTTAGCAAAATCTTACTAATAATAGACTAGGAAAATTTTAAACAAATGTGGAAACTATTTTATAAAAAAATTACTGATAGATCTAATGTTTTAGTGACACTTTTTACTTCTGTGTGCAGGGAATATTGATTAATGGACAATTTCCAGGACCAGATCTTCATTCGGTTACAAATGATAATCTTATTATCAACGTGTACAACAGTTTACCTGAGCCATTTTTGATCTCCTGGTAATTAGCTTTTTTTTAATATTAATATTTTCAATTTAACTTGTTTTTAGTAAGTATTTTTCTAACTTGTGCCCTGTAGGCACAAGTTAAGCACAGTAAAAGACACCGGGACCTCACAGAAAAGGACATTGGGATCGTTTTTTTTGGGATCCGGGTGTTTTTTTTGTGCTTAACTTGTACCTTACAAGTTAGACAAACCTATTAAAAGGTTAGAAGAATAAATTTTGTCATAGTATAAAGTTGCACCTAGTACAGTCTTGTGAACTTTTACATATTAAAAAGTACGTAAACGAATCTAATGGTCACATAATGAAAGCATAATCTGTGATGGATTTACTATTTATAGATCTAAAATGTGTATATATCAGCTAATGCACGTGCTGAAAAAAAAATAATCAAATTGTTTTATGTGAAAAAATTATATTTTCATATTTTGATAGTAACAAATTTTATTTCGTTACCAATGACAGTTTGATTAAAATCTGTGTCACATTTTAGTGTAATAAAGGTAGCAAAAAAAAAAAAAAGTTTATTTTGCACATTCTCATATAGCTCCGATTCCAACAGAAAAACATGCAAATATTCTTTTTTTTTTTGTAAAGTTTAATTAATAAATAAAGTAATTTCTTACTATTTGAAAATCTTTTTTTATTTTGAACTGTCTTAAACTGAACCAAATCTAATCAATACCTTAAAGAAAACCATAAAGTTCTTCAAACTTGAACATTACTTAAAAATAAAAATGGAACATTTTATGACATGTTTTAAGAATGTTTGTTGATTTCTTAGAACACAAAATTAAATAGAACCAATATTCACCTATTTTTAGTAAGATCTTATGGAGTAAACACATCAACAAAAATAGCAATATGCCATCAATAGTGACTAGTTTAATTGGTTGCTAATCAAATGTGGTTTGTATCATAAAAAGTTTTATTTTGTTTTAAGTTTAAACCAATCAAATTCCATTTTTTCTCAATTGATCTTTTAGTTGATAGGGTCAATAATGATAGTCTTAATCATGTAAAATAACACTAGTGACTTTTTTGCCTAGTTGAATTTGTTGCACTACAGCATGCCAATTTACATCTTTGCCTAATATTATAAGATAAACCAACAACTATCATTCATTAATTTTGTTAAAATTGAACATTGTTGGTCTTTGTGAAAGAGAATTGATACTCACGCTACATCTTTTGATGCATGCATCACAATTTGTTCATTACAGTTTATACTGTAATGCACAAATTGTGGTGCATGCATCAAAAGATGTGGTGTGAGTATTACCCCCTTTTGTGAAATGATCGGTCGAAATCTACGAGTGCACCAGGATAAGGTTAGTCGACACCTATGAGTGCACGAGGATAAGGTTAGTCGACACCTATGAGTGTTCGAGGATAAGGTTAGTCGACACCTATAAGTGCACGAAGACAAGGTTTTCTGCAGATTTAAAACTTTTGAGATTATATATAGATTGCTTTTTTTTTTTTTTTTTGAACAAATATTTGGATTGCTTTTACTTGTTTGCTTTTAGTAGTTGAAGAGCAATAGTGATAGCTCAAATGTACCTACCACTTTTATTGTTCCCCAATAAAGTTAACTATTAGTCTATTACCATCTCTATAGTGTAAGAATTTGAATTTATGATTTACCGTACTATATATGTCTTTTTCGTTAGGTCTAAAATGTTATTGGCTCCACAAAGTGTGAACATGGTCATTGGCTCACATTTTAAGATGTTTTTGAAAGTTGTTTTTTTCGTTTAAATTCAGTGAAAGAATTTAAAACACAAATTACAAAATAAGAAAAATAGCACATGAAGCTGGTCAGAATGTCAGATGCGGTGCATTTAACGTGGATTTTGTATTTGCACGTGAAAAATATAAATAATCGTATTTTGTGTTTGTTTTCGTTATTTTTCTTCATTGGGTAAATAAAGTAACAATAAAAATTCTTTATAGGATATGCTTCTTCACATTTGTTTTCTTTTGTGTATATGATACGTTATTAAATAGCTTACCGACATCTATTATTTTGGTCCCTTCTTTTTTATCTAAAAAAATATTCATTTCATTTGTAATGTCTTTTTCTCTCAAAAACAAATAAACTACACTATCCATAAAAAAATTGCCAAAGTAACTCGATAAACTTTTATGCATCTTAATCACTTGACTTCATAAAGAGGCGTTTTTATAGAGATTGTGAGTTTATTAGTTTGCATTTGAAGAAAATGTATCGCGCTACAATAAGTTAATTGGCATTCTCATGTATTATATGTGCATTTTTACGCTATTATTCTCGATTAAGGGTTTAAGTAAAACATGACCTTGTAGGAACGGAATTCAACAAAGAAGGAATTCATATGAAGATGGTGTTTACGGCACAACATGTCCAATTCCACCGGGTAAAAACTTCACGTACATTCTTCAAGTCAAGGATCAAATCGGAAGCTTTTACTATTTCCCATCTTTATCGTTCCACAAAGCTGCTGGTGGGTTTGGTGGTATCAGGATTCTAAGCCGTCCTAGAATCCCTGTCCCATTTGATGAACCCGCCGGTGACTACACCGTGCTCATCGGAGATTGGTACAAAGCTAACCACACTGTAAGTAATTCTTCACTCACATTTTATTCTTTGCCTTTACATCTCATTAATTCAAAGTTACTAACTTTAAAAGTCTTTTATAACTTATCAAAAGCCAATGTATAACATGACCCTATTGTAGTATTGTTGTACTTTCAAAGTTTTTGCATTAACTGAGGTTTTATTTAGTCAACTTATTTTTGGTAGACTTTATTTGTCAACTTTTGTAGGCTACATAACATTTCTACCCTTTTAGTTATTGCCCATTTCTCCAAAGTCCAACAAGAAAATTAAAGTATACTTTTAGTCATAAGCGGAACTAGGATTTTTGAGAAGATTTTGCACAAATATCAGGTTGCATTATAAAAAATATAACATAAAATTGAAAGTTGTACATAACAAAAGATGACACATTTTAAAAAAAGTTACTTTACGTGACCTAATTTTAAGTACGCGTCACACCCGACATCTATGTAGTTCAGTCCATGCTACATTTAGTTACTTACTTCACTTCATATTTGTTTATAAAATAAATCATTGTTGATGTTTGACCCTTTGGATTATAGTTAGACACGTTTTTGTTTTCTTAATTAAAAATGGCATTTAGCAATATAATTTAAAGCTTTACTAAAGAAAATATTTTAAAAGCTTGATATCACGTTACCAACAGTAACTCAAGTCGTCGGTAACGGTGTCGCTATTTTGGGTTTTAATATACTGGCCTACTACAGCTGGGCTATTGCTCACTTTAGTGCAACCTTGTTTGGGCCTAAATGACAAATTTGACCCCACAGCTACTAGTACATTATACCCCCACCAGACTTTTTTAAATATTTATTCCACATCATTATATGAAAAATAGTACAATAAATAAATGCACCCCTAGCAATTGTAAAGTTTTGGAAAAAACTTCATAATTTTTATCCCTTTTTACAATAATTGAAACCAAACAATGAAAACAAGTACGTAACAAGTTAACTAATTGGCCTTTGGTCTAGTGGTACATGAATGTCGTGTTAACCAAGAGGTGAGCTGAAAATTTGTCGGAAACTTATGTGGAATTTGGATGCATAGGTCCTCATGCATAATGTAGACTAAACCATATAGGCAGGGCGGACCGAGAGGGGTTTCCAAAAGTGCACGAGAACCTTATAGATCTTTTTTGCGTGAAGTAATATTATGTCGAATATACCGATTTTTCTAAAATAAATCTGATCTTTAATTTTTCTGATTACATTTTTGGTACTTTTTCTTAAAATGAACCTGATAAATGTTAGTCTTGATCCCACATTGCATTAATGGAAAATAGATGTAACTTACACTAAAAATAATGGACAAGTGTTAACAATGGCTTTCTTTTGTGTTTATAAAACACATGGGGTTATTTATCGTTTCAATGATACTATACAGTTGGGTCTACTCATTGCTTCTTAGCTGTCCTAATTAGTGGGGAACCCTACATGATCCATGTGCAAAGTTTGCTTATTGCTTAACCACTTTTTGGTAGTTTTGTCATTTTTCCACCACTCACTATCACATTTTCTTGAAATCTTTTAGTATTTGGTAAATGAAACTTAAATGTGCATATAAATTCAAAAACAAAAATTTAAAGAGAAAAATGCAAGGGTTAGATGATCCAAGTAGAACCATACTTAAGTATATGAATTATATCATGAAACTTATGCGTTATGATATAAAGTTAAAAAAAAATAAAATAATAACAAAAAAAAAATAATAAAAAAATAAATAAGATGATTTGATAAGCCTAAAAGTGCGACAGATTTTGTACATGTATGGGAGTGATAATAATTTATTGGTTTGTGAAGAAGTGGGTCCTTATGCTGTCACTAACTGAATGAAGCCACATATGATTAGGCATACATTTAGGCATGTCAATCAATGGTCTTAAAAAAAAGTGGCCCTAATTGAACGAGATGTTATTTCAATCGTTTCAGATATTGAGAAGAGTTCTAGACGGAGGTCATAGAATACCTTTCCCTGCTGGAATACTCATCAATGGACGTGGACCGGGTGGTGCATATTTCAATGTTGAACAAGGTAAACGCTACTCACTTGAACCTTGATAAAAACTGTAAAAGAAGGCAAGCGATGTTACATTTTTATTGATTTATGTTCTTGCTCGACATCCAGGAAAAACATACAGGCTTAGAATTTCAAACGTGGGACTACAAAATTCCCTAAACTTCCGTATTCAAAACCACAAGATGAAATTAGTCGAAGTGGAGGGAACACATACGGTCCAACAAACATATTCATCTCTAGATGTTCATGTTGGTCAATCATATTCAGTACTAGTTACTGCTGATCAACCCGGCCAGGACTACTACATTGTTGTGTCCTCCCGGTTCACTACTCCAATCCTTACAACAACAGGTGTCCTTCATTATGCCAACTCCGCAGGCCAAGTTTCTGGCCCAATCCCTGGTGGGCCCACTATTCAAGTCGATTGGTCCCTTAACCAGGCCCGTTCCATCAGGTTGGTTTTTTTTTGTGCGTGTCTTTATTAATTAATCTGTTTTGGTCACAAGAAGTACTATTTCCTGGACATCATGTTTTTTGCCATAATTTCCTAAAATGATATAATTTGGTCCCATGTTTGTTTACCATATGCTATATCAACTCTAGTGCTCAAATTACTATGTTAGGGTGTATCATATATTGACACATTTTATAAAACCTACAGGACCAATCTTACAGCTAGCGGACCAAGACCAAACCCACAAGGTTCATATCACTACGGCATGATAACCCCAAGCAGAACCATCATTCTCCAAAGTACTGCTGGACAAGTTAATGGCAAACAACGATATGGTATCAACAGTGTCTCGTTCGTCCCAGCTGACACTCCTCTTAAACTTGCCGATTATTTCAATATTGGCGGTGTTTTCCGTGTTGGAAGCATATCTGATAGACCAACAGGTGGCGGCCTTTATCAAGATACATCAGTTATGGGGGCTGATTTTAGAGCGTTTGTTGAAATAGTCTTTGAAAATCCTTCAGATATTGTGCTTAGCTATCACCTTGATGGCTACCAGTTCTTTGTTGTCGGGTAAGCACTTAATTGCCTTTTGGTATTTTTTACTTTTAGATGTCATGTTTCAAGTGGAAGCCCATAAACGGATGGGTCGGGCAAACGGGTCAATATATTAAGGGCCCAAACGCGCCGGGTCAGATGTTATATGCAAATGGCCAGTACCTAAGGCTGGGCGCAGTGGTGACCCCGGATGACCCAAGTTTCCGGCTGCCACATCAGCTTTCTCTCTCCGGCGACCAGACATGACCCAAGTGCAACAGTCGATGACCCATGTATTTTAGTTTATATAAAGAAAAAAAAAAAGTGTTTTGTTTGTGTTTTGTGTGTGTAGTATCGGTTGTAGAGGCAACCGATTGTCCCTTTTTTTTGCTCTCAACCGATTGTTGCCCAACTCCCCACATTGGGGACAACCGATATTGATATCGGTCGACATTGACGAACAACCGATTTGTTCCGGTCCACTGCTTGTAGCCAAATAGGCGAAAAGAGTGTTTTTAAGTGCAAATCTGGCTTGCTAATTTATCTTGATGTGGTTGTATTTATGAAATGCAGAATGGATGGAGGACAATGGAATCAAGGTAGCAGGAACGGTTACAACCTTCGAGATGGGGTTGCACGAAGCACCATCCAGGTACCGTGAAACAAAAGATTTACCATTGATTAATACGAGTAATAAAATATGGACAAAAGTTTTTCGGGATATTTAAAACTTTCTTTTACACTTTTACAGGTTTACCCAAAATCATGGTCAGCCATTTACGTTGCACTTGATAACGTTGGAATGTGGAACGTGAGAACAGAATATTGGGCCAGACAATACCTAGGTGAACAATTTTACCTTCGTGTTTACACAAACTCAGGGTCCGTCAGAGACGAGTTCCCAATCCCAAAGAATGCACGGTTATGTGGAAAGGCTGCAGGCCGCCACACACGTCCTCTTTAACTCGGAAGGCGTCAACATTGAAGGTTGAGTTTAGACATGAGTTTCCACTTTAGCATAATTGAATTCATTTTGGTTTGTGCAAATTATTCTTGTGGTGCTATATAAGCACTGCCTGAAAATTTAGTTATTGGATGTGTATCATTAGAACTGTTTTATGACCTCATCTCAAGGTCACAATTCTTTTTCTTTATCTATAATTTATATAAGTGTACTTTTTTTTCTTCTTATATGTAATAAACGAAATATTACAATATATTATGAATCGAATCATGTCATTACTTCTCTTATTTTGATTGATCTGAATAATTTTTTCTTCAAAAACCAATAGGAACAAGATTAGTTAAGCTAAAACGAACCACGGTAACTAATAGCTCGAACCAAATTGTAAAAATTGGATCATTTGTAAGAACTCATCGACTCATAATTCTTCATTGGTTCGTTGCAAATCCATAAGCATTATCAAGTGGCTGCCATTTAAATCACTAGCGGCCTACTAGATGGCAAAAGTCCAATAGCCACAAGCATCACTAGCTTATGCGCGACCCTTGTTGCAAGAGCTGACAAAAACTTGGGGAGAACCAAGTTCATATTCAAGAAATAATATAAGCGTTTGGTCTTGGCTGTTTCCTAGACACAGGCTGTGTCTAGGGCTTGCTAGTGGCATGGGCGGATTTATGTTGTGGTGAAAAAACGACACAAAATTTACATGGTTTACAAAAAAAATTGATGTACAAAATTACATTACATGTTTATGATTACATGATAGGCTTGCTAGTGGCATGGGCGGATTTATGTTGTGGTGAAAAAACGACACAAAATTTACATGGTTTACAAAAAAAATTGATGTACAAAATTACATTACATGTTTATGATTACATGATAGTTTTATATATAGGCTCTCAGGTGCTACATGCCCCAAAAATCCTACTAGATGACAACTCCCAATCCGTGGGGGTGACTATTTATAGTGCTCCATGCCCCGAAAATCCTGAATCTACCTTAAGCAGTTTATAGCGTGTTAGAAAATTTAGTACACTTGAGGGATTAATTCACACCTGGTAATGGGTTTGGAGGTACGGAGTGTACACCTATTTGGTCACTGAATCCCCTGACTCAATAGTGGTTGCTAGTAGAATCTGTTTCTGCTGAATCTGTTTCTGCTGATGGATTCTGCTGATGATGGATTCTGCTAGTAGAATCTGCTGCTAGAATGATTCTGCTGACGGCATCAGTTTATTCTGCTGCTCGTTTTTAACCACTGATTCCTACTATTATGGAAAGTATTATGTTATAATTAATGGGCCGTTAATTATACATAATTCCATGGGCTAGGTTTGAGTATTCTCTATTATAAATAGAGGTCATAATGCATCTGCATGGATATACGAAATTACAAAACCCTAAACACTTGAATACGCATCTGGTTCTTGGTTTGTGCCTAAAACAAGAACATCACTTGGTCTTGTCCCATAGAGATATTCGTGTAACCCAGGCATAGGGTCGAATAGTTTCTATTGGAAAGTGATACCACGATTTCAAGTGAATATCCGGTACCTTATTGATTATCTTTACCCTAATCTGAAAACTTGTTTACACTTAATAACCAACAATCAATAGAAATTATTAGTGATAATCAATGGCTGCTGCTATGAGACAAATGGCTGCTAACTTTTCCAAGTTGGAAAAGTTTGAAGGTGTTGATTTCAGAATATGGCAAAAGAAGATGCACTTCTTGTTGTCAAGTATGAATGTGGTTTATGTTCTGACAATTGAGATTCCAGAAGATTTTGGAGATGATGCTACTATGGATCAGATGAGGGCAAGAAGCAAATGGGAGAATGATGATTACATATGCAGGGGTTTAATTCTCAATAGTATGTCTGATTCTTTATTTGATATTTATCAGAATGTTGAAACTTCTCAAGAACTATGGGATTCCTTGGAAGCCAAATATATGGCTGAGGATGCATCAAGTAAGAAGTTCATTGTAAGTAATTTTAACAATTACAAAATGGTTGATTCTAGACCTGTCATGGAACAATACAATGAACTTCTTAGTATACTTGGTCGATTCACACAACACAAGATGAACATGGATGAGGCTATTTCAGTCTCGTGTATCATCGATAAACTGCCTCCCTCTTGGAAAGATTTCAAGCATATGCTTAAGCATAAGAAGGAGGAGTTAACTCTTGTTGAGATGGGCAGTCACTTGCGCATTGAGGATTCACTAAAAGCTCAAGACATTGACAAGCCAAAGAGTAGCACTGCTACTGGTCCATCAGTTGTCAATATGGTGGAGCATAACAACTCCACCAAGTACAATGACAACAAGGGCAAGCGTAAGCATCAAGATAACACCAAATCTGATCTTAACAAAAAACCTAAGGTGACTTGTTGGAAGTGTGGGAAACCTGGACACTTCAGGAAAGATTGCAAGGGTGGTAAAGTTGGAAATAAATCCAATGGATCAGGCATAGGTGGAGGGAATGGTAACACCAATTCTCTGAAAGGTCAGAATGTGTTTAATAAGTCTTTTAAGATTTATTATGTTACATATATATCTAACATTTACTTTGTGCAGGATGATGATGTTGCGTGGTGGGTTGACTCTGGAGCAACAATTCATGTGTGTAAAGATAGAAGCTGGTTCAAGACCTATGAGTCAATGAATGATGGTTCTATTCTTCATATGGGAAACGAGTCAACTGCCCTGGTGCATGAAAAAGGATGTGTTGATTTAAAGTTTAGTTCTGGAAAGATTGTTTCTTTGTTTAATGTTTTACATGTTCCTGATATTAGAAAGAATTTGGTTTCTAGTAGTGTTTTGAATAATTGTGGTTATAAACAAGTTATTGAATCTGATAAGTTTGTTTTGTCTAAAAATGGTGTGTTTATTGGTTTTGGTTATTTGTGTAATCAAATGTTCAGACTTAATATTGTTCATGATAATATTGATTCTGCTTTTATATCTACATCTAAACTTTATGATTCAAACCTATGGCATGCAAGACTTGGCCATGTACATTTTAAAAGAATGCAAGATATGTCCAAGGATGGGTTAATACCAGCTTTTGATATGAACACTGAAAAGTGTAAAACTTGTATGTTGAACAAGATAACTAAGAAACCTTTTCAAAGAGTAAAACGTGAAACTAAAGTTTTGGAGTTAATTCACAGTGACCTTTGTGATTTACATGCTACTCCCTCTTTGGGGAATAAGAAATACTTTGTGACTTTTATTGATGATGCTTCTAGGTTTTGTCATGTTTATTTATTACATTCTAAAGATAAAGCATTAGATAAATTTAAAGTATTTAAAACTGAAGTTAAATTGCAACAAAGTTCCCTGATCAAAAGATTAAGGACTGATAGGGGAGGTGAGTACATGGATACTCTATATTTTTAGTCTGTTGGTATAATCCATGAAACAACTGCTCCCTATACTCCTCAGCAAAATGGTATTTCTGAAAGGAAAAACAGGGTACTGAAGGAGATGGTTAATTCCATGTTGTCCTATTCAGGACTGAGTCAAGGGTTCTGGGGTGAAGCTATGTTAACAGCTTGCTATTTATTAAATAGGGTTCCCAACAAAAGGAACAAAGTTACCCCTTATGAACTTTGGACTAAAAAGAAACCTAACCTTAATTATCTTAGGATATGGGGTTGTAGGACTGTTGTAAGACTCCCTGATCCAAAGCAGAAAACTTTGGGAGAAAGAGGCATTGAATGCATCTTTATTGGATATGCTGAGCATTCCAAGGCATATAGGTTTTATGTTATAGAACCTAATGAGTCTGTTTCAATTAACTCTATAATTGAATCAAGGTATGCACTCTTTGATGAGAACAGATTCTCATCTATCCCTAGACCAAGTCAAAGGATTCCAAATGGAACCAATGACAATGGTATTTCAGAAGTATCTGATGAGGTTCCTGCTGAGGTTCCTGCTGAGGTTGTGGAACAACAACCTGAACCTGAGCTCAGAAGGAGCAATAGGGTGAGGACTCCAAAATTATTTGGACCTGCGTTTCAATTATACTAAATTGAAGGTACAAGGAGTGAGGTCTCTGACCAATACTCCTATTGCTTCATTGTGGAGGATGATCCCAAAACATTTGAAGAAGCAATGAAGTCCCAGGATTTTGCTTTCTGGAAAGAAGCAATTAATGATGAGATGGACTCTATCATGGGCAATAACACTTATGTGTTGACTGATCTACCACCTGGTTGCAAACCTTTAGGTAGCAAATGGATTTTCAAAAAGAAAATGAAGGTAGATGGAACTGTTGAAAAGTTCAAGGCAAGACTAGTTATTCAAGGCTTTAAACAAAAGTCAGGAATAGACTACTTTGATACTTATGCTCCAGTGGCACGTATCAGTACCATAAGATTGCTAATTGCTTTGGCATCAATTCACAATCTGATATTCATCAGATGGATGTGAAGACAGCTTTCTTGAATGGTGATTTAGATGAGGAGGTTTACATGAACCAACCTCAGGGCTTCATCATGCCTGGCAATGAAACCAAGGTGTGTAAACTGATTAAGTCTCTTTATGGACTAAAACAGGCACCTAAACAATGGCATCAAAAGTTTGATGAAGTGGTTTTGTCTAGTGGTTATTTACTTAATCAAGCTGACAAATGTGTATATAGCAAATTTGATGAATCTGGTAAAGGAGTCATCATTTGTCTATATGTTGATGACATGTTGATCTTTGGCACTGACCAAAATCAAGTTGATCTTACAAAAGAATTTTTGTCATCAAAGTTCTCCATGAAGGATATGGGGGAGGCTGATGTTATCCTTGGTATTAGGATTAAACATGAAAGTAACAAAATTTTTCTCTCTCAGTCTCATTACATTGAGAAGGTGTTAAGGAAATTTAATTACTTTGATTGTACTTCAGTGAGTACTCCTATGGATACAAGTGAGAAGCTAATGCCTAATACTGGCAAAGCTGTATCTCAACTTGAGTATTCTAGGGTGATTGGCTGCTTGATGTATGTCATGACTTGTACAAGACCTGACATTGCTTTAGCTGTGGGAAAATTGAGCAGGTATACTAGTAATCCTAGTGCTCATCATTGGTAAGCAATTCAGAGGGTCTTTAAGTATTTGAAGAGAACTATGGATTATAGTCTCTCATATACTGGTTATCCTTCAGTATTAGAAGGATACACTGATGCAAGTTGGATCAGTAACACTGAAGACAATTCGTCTACTAGTGGCTGGGTATTCCTACTTGGTGGAGGTGCAATTTCTTGGGCATCCAAGAAACAAACTTGCATTACCAGTTCAACCATGGAATCTGAATTTGTGGCTTTAGCAGCTGCTGGCAAAGAAGCTGAATGGTTGAAAAACTTGCTTCTTGAGATTCCATTGTGGCCTAAACCTATAGCACCTATTTCTATCCATTGTGATAGTGCTGCTACATTGGCAAAGGCTTATAGCCAGATGTACAATGGGAAGTCTAGACACTTAGGTGTCAGGCATAGCATGATTCGTGAACTTATCATGAATGGGGTGATATCTATAGAGTTTGTTAAATCTCAACAAAACTTTGCTGATCACTTGACGAAGGGTTTGGCTAGAGACTTGGTTTTGAAGTCTGCTAAAGGGATGGGTTTAAGTCCAACTTAGTCACTGAATGCAAGGATACCCAACTCCCTTCTAAGGAAACTTGGAAGCTGAGTTCAATGTGGAAAGCTGAACATTTAGTGGACTGGAGCACATGTTTTATTGTCATCCCAAGGTTGTGCTCAGAACTTGCTGAAAAAGGAGGATGAAGTCTTTACTTCTCAATGGTTAATTTCTTTGAAAAAGTGCTAAGCAAGAGCATAAATAAAGAGGAACCACCTATGTAAATGTTGAAGTTTTGCCACTTCAGGAAGCTTTGGACTTTTAGCTTTTACAACATTTATGAATTGGATATGGACACATGGCTTGTATAGTGTCAGGAGTATTTTAGTGTTTGAAAACTTGTGTGTATTTATCATCAGGTATTCAAATGGGTTGAAGGGTTCAATTCTTAGAACACCCTGATTCTCGAATATTTGAAAGTATATGTACTAATGTGGAAATTCAATCCTCAAGATATTTTCATTTATGCACTTGTTTTGTTTTGTGTTTAATTTTTCATGCAAAGGAAGTGAACTAAATTTGGGGAGGATTGTTAGAAAATTTAGTGCACTTGAGGGATTAATTCACACCTGGTAATGGGTTTGGAGGTACGAAGTGTACACCTATTTGGTCACTAAATCCCCTGACTCAATAGTGGTTGCCAGTAGAATCTATTTCTGCTAGTAGAATCTGTTTTTGCTGATCTGATTCTGCTGAATCTGTTTCTGCTGATGGATTCTGCTGATGATTGATTCTGCTAGTAGAATCTGCTGCTAGAATGATTCTGCTGACGGCATCAGTTTATTCTGCTGATCGTTTTTAACCACTGATTTCTACTATTATGGAAAATATTATGTTATAATTAATGGGCCGTTAATTATACATAATTCCATGGGCTAGGTTTGAGTATTCTCTATTATAAATAGAGGTCATAATGCATCTGCATGGATATACGAAATTACAAAACCCTAAACACTTGAATACGCATCTGGTTCTTGGTTTGTGCCTAAAACAAGAACATCACTTGGTCTTATCCCATAGAGATATTCGTGTAACCCAGGCATAGGGTCGAATAGTTTCTATTGGAAAGTGATACCACGATTTCAAGTGAATATCCGGTACCTTATTGATTATCTTTACCCTAATCTGAAAACTTGTTTACACTTAATAACCAACATAGCGCATTTTTGGTGAAAGTTAATGATATGCTATTAGGATGTAATTCTAACTTTCGATAGAGAGCACAGGTTATAAGGCTGCTAGCTGGTACAATACAAAAGCCTTCATGACTTTACAAGACTACATGTGCATATACGCCTAAACCAGTTTAGTAATAAATTGTGCATAGACTTTCGGCAATACGTTGTTTCTAGTTTTTTATAAATGCTGATAAACATCAGTTATGTTCCAAAAAAGAATGAACCAAGTCTGGCTATTTAAAAGAAGAAAACAACTGATAGAAAGTTAAATAAATGTACTTCATGACCAGAATAAGATCAAAAACTTCTCTGAGATACGGCTAGACAATGCAGGTTTGATTGTGCATCATATGGCCAAAACTAACTCATTGACGGAAGTCATTTAATCAATCCAGTTTGCACCAACCATTTTAGCCATGAAACCGTATGAATCTGCCCATTCGTCAATCTGCAAAATAGATATGCGAAGGTCAAACAAACAAACTTATGACTTCAGATTTCATCACTTTTCAACTTTTAAAAGATAACAGAGTGTCTTTTACTTGAAGACACGCCAATTTGCTAATATATTTTTTTCTCTATATACATCGATACTAAAATGGTTATAGAAGTTGAAGGTTCAAGTTCATACCACTTTCTTTGTGGGACGTCCAGATCCATGACCAGCCTTGCAGTCAATTCTGCCAAGGATTGGGTTCGTTTGTGGGCTATTCTCCAAGCTCGTGCACAACACATATTGCATGGTCTAAAAGAATGTGTAAAGAAACAACTATTAAGTATTAACCATATAGCATACAAAAAACAAGCAAGACCTCTACAAATAAAACAAAGTTACTTCTGATCCAATTAATATAAATGAGAGATAACAAGTTGGGACAGTTAATGAGATACATACCGCCAATAGTTTCAACGTGTGTAATGGCACAACCCTGTCATCGTGATCAGCTGTCAACAACAAAGTGGGAGGATACTGAGAAGAATGATCATTAGATTGCTCCCATGGTCTCCTGACATTATGCAATGGCGAGTACCTTGAAAGAAACAATTTACAATTTTCAGTAAACATATGCAAATATGACAAATAGTAACACGAGTATAAATAGTTTAATGAGAAGGAAATAGCTTACTTGATTAACCATTGGAACTCTTCTTCCTTATCTGAACAGCCATAGTCAGATGTCCATGCATGGCCTGGCAAGAGGGAAGAATATCCAATATAATAAAACTTTAAAAAAGGAGCATCTATGATACAGGAATGTTTGGATGTGTGCTATAAATATGAATATGTGATTTTTAATAATCAGAAACCGGTAATCAGCTGTTACAAGGCGGACACTAGGGGATGGTGATAGAATGTGCTTTTGTTGTTTGATGTTAGTCTTTAACGAATTCTAGTTATTTAATAATTATTTCATAAAACAAATAGAAACGGACAAATATGTCATAGGAGACGCTTCTTGTGGGATGGGAGTAATAATCAGATTTGAAATGCAAATCCAAACAAACAGGCTTACCAATTGTAAACTTGTGAAACCTAAGCATGTCCATAACACCAACATGAGCAAGTGAGCAACCGAAGAGATCAGGCCTCTGTAATCACACATATTCCAAAATTAATATATCTTATCTATAAACTAGTACTAGATTCAGAAAATCCCTGATTATTTGAACACTTGCATGAAAACAAAATTAATACCTGATTAGTGCAAGCTCCAACAAGGAGCCCACCATTGCTTCCACCTTCAATTGCCAACTTTTTAGGCTGAGTGTAACCCGAAGATATAAGATATTCGGCACTAGAAATAAAGTCATCAAAACAATTTTGCTTCTTGGCAAGTGACCCGTCCTTATGCCATTCTTCACCATATTCACCACCACCACGAATGTTAGCAATGCAGTACACTAAACCTAAATGCCTCATCAGTACAACACGACTGACGCTAAAATATGGTGTCAGACTAATATTAAATCCACCATATCCATATAACAAACATGGATGTGATCCATCCAGAACTATATCCTTTCTAGCCACGACAAACATTGGGATTTTCGTACCATCTTTACTAGGCACAAACACCTGAAACAGGGGAAAAAAAAAAAAAAAAAAAAAAAAAAAAAAAAAAAAAGAAGACATAATTAAGTAATTTAACTAGATACTTCTATGCTAAAATTAAATCTACTAAAAACTTAAATACCATGGCTTTTATATGAAAATTAATGTATACCCTCCCAAAACAGATTGCTGAGAATAATATCTAAGGGTTAATAATGGTAAATGATTTGAAAAAGCATACCTGGCTGACTTGAAACTCGGTCTGATCAAATCCAGGAACCACAATTTCCCGGAATATTTTCAAATCTGGAACGCCGCTTTTTAAGTCACACTGATATATTGTCCCAGGAGTAAGGAAGCTTGTAAAAGCAATAAAAAATAAGCTATCTTTCCTTCGTGCACTAACATCATCCACACTACCGATACTGATAGGCAAATTATGCAAAAGGGACCCACTTTGCAAATCCCTCAACTGCAACACGTGTTTGCAATCACTCATATAACTCACTACAAGTTGATTTCCATTGACAGCAACAGCTGAATCAAGAACATCATTCTCGGATTGTGGAATGATTTCAGTCCAGGTGTTTGGTTCCTTTAGATCTACTCGGACTAGTTTGTACTTTGGAGCATCTTTATTTGTTAAGAATGTGAAAACGGTGTCATCATTTGCAACAGCTTGATACATCGCGTCAAAATTGTCAATAAGTTTAACAAACGGAAGAGATTTCTTTTCTCGGCACCCTTCAATCCCACCAGGTAGAGTAGATATATCACAGTAATATAGTTTGTTGACAGGATCACAGCCCTCGTTGATATAAAGAAGAACAAACTGCAGAAGAGAGGAACATACTAGATTATATCAGAAATTGAGATGCAAAATTTTTTACACGGGTCGTTTTTCATAACTCATATAGTATTTGTTAGGAAATATATTTATTTATTTTTGAAATATGAAATATATTTAATTAATGTGTCACAAGATTTAACATAGCTTAACTAAATTCTTAAACGATAAGGTTTATCGTTACTCAATCGTACTCCTAGAATAACATCTATTACACAGTTTTATATAGAACTTTAGTTTATCGCCTAACCAAAACTACTGATTTGAGATAAGATGCACAATAAATGTAGAGATGGTTACCTTCCCATCTTCTGTTACAGATGCTCCAAGTGTGTACTGTGGATTTTCAGGGTTTTCCCAACATAGAATATCCTCAGACTGATCTGTACCCAAGAAATGATAGTAGAGCTGATGATCAAGGTTTGCGTTTGTCTCTGTTCCAGCATCCAAATTTTCACCTTCCCTATCAATTTTCCAATTTAAACGTTATCATCTATTTATATTCAAGAAAAGATATAGTCATCAAACTTGTTACACATGTACATGTTGTGGCTAAATTCCATTTTAACCATCTTGAAGGACAACATGCAAATGCTTAACCTTAGTATGTCGTTTGGGAATTATAGGTAACACTAATTTACTGTAAATTTGAGCATGTTAAATCGGAAAACAATATCAGATGTCATTCTGCACTTACTTTGGAGCAGGGTAGCGACTGTAGAAGAAACCTTTGCTATCGTTCGTCCAACTAATACCCGAAAATTTAACCTGTCACAAAGCAAATATGTCATCCACTTATTGCAACATGGAACTTCATAAGAGAGATAACTAAATCGATCACTCACCCATGACAATGTATCAGGCTCAACTTTCTTGTCATCAATCCGCATTACTTTAACAGTGACCCAATCACTTCCACTTGAACTAAGAGCATACGCCAAGTACTTAGCATCCTCACTAACAGCATACGTGCTCAACGCCACTGTTCCGTCTTCACTTAGTCCATTTGGATCGAGCAACACCTCTGCCTTTCCATCCAAACTATCCTACAAAACCAACAAAGAAAAAACTTAAGCTATAACAACCAACAATACCAACACAACAATATTTACTTTCGGTGCCTTAATTTACAGCAGAGCTGTAAAACCATATATACCTGCATGTACATGACTTTCTGTGGTTGAAGCCCACTATTGTGAAAGTAAAAGTACTTATCAGCTTCTCTAAATGGAGCACCAAACTTGGGGTAGTCATAAAACTTAGTAAGCTTATCATGAAGCTTTTCCCTCGTCTCGCACTTCTTGAGCACAGATTCGGTCAATTCCACTTGCTTTTTCACAAATTCTTTTACCTCTTCCGAGTCTGGATCCTCAAGCCTAAAAGCGAACATTCCATGGTAAATGTTCAGTCAACTTGAAGCTAGTATGCGGTTTAAATGTTTCCAAGAAAATGTTGATCAAATTTTGAGACTTTATAATAACAATATGGAAAAGTTAAGTAACCTAAAGTTGCACCAATATGTAATAAGCTTTAATCAAATTTTCATTGTATGTAATGGGTTATTTCCTTTATCTCTTGATGTAACAAACTTCTACTTTGTTACCAATCTATGTAAGGGAGCTTCTATACGAATATATAGTGACTGGTGTATGGCCACATCGCTATTTTAACTACAACAACAACTATACCCAATCCCGCTAGAGCATGGTATCAGGGTGGTAGAATGTAGGCAGTAACACCCCTACCTGAGGGTATATAGTTTGTTATGAAAAAGGTCAATTACAGACATTTCCAAGTGGATCAAAGTTTTTTACGACAAAAAGTAAAACAAATACAGTTCATTACATACAATGACAATTTTGTAAAATTTCATTACATTTTGATGAAGCCGCTTGTAAAAGCTAAAACCTATCTTGTGGGAGTTTAGGTAAAGCCGCTTGTGAGCTAATTGCATTATCCAAAACACTATAAGCTATTTTTTAAAATCTGATATTTTACAAATACGCTAATAAGAATAAGCTCTTTTAAGAGCCAAACACCCCCTAAGAACAACTATACATTCTCGTAGTAACCAGTAAGTACGAGAATTTAACTTCACACACGCAGAGAATTAAACACAAACCTAAACTTTGATCAGCTTTAAAATCGGTATGCCGTGTACATTCCAAAACTTTCCGTTAAACATTTTATCAGATTTTAGACTTTATAACCAATTGCACCATAATGTAACGAACTTTTATCATATCTTTTTTTAACCTTTTGATGTCAGAAAATTTTATTCTATTACCTATGTATGTAAGTGACCTTTTATATAGTGACGTGGCGTGCCACGTCATTTAATCTTCAAAGGTCACTTATATACATCGGTAACAAAATAAAATTTTTCTGACATCAAAAGGTTAAAAAAAGATAGTTTATTCAAATTGTCATTGTATGTAATCAACTATTTCTACTTTTTAACCTTTTAATGTCACAGACTTTTATTTTATTAACAATGTATGTAAGTGACCTTTCTATATAGCAACGTGGCGTGCCACGTCACCATTTAATCTACCAAAGGTCACTCGCATACATCAGTAACAAAATAAAAGTGTGTCACATCAAAAGGTTAAAAAAAGATAGTTTGTTACATATTATGACAATTCGATTGAACTTTGTTACATACTTACATTATGGTGCAATTTTTTATAAAGTCCGAAACTCTGATTTAAGTTTACTAGTTACTATGACTAAATTGGTATTGAATTTGTATATGAAGATGCTTGTATAGGTAATAAACTATATTTCTTTTTCTAACCTTTTGATGTAACAAGCTTTTATTATGTTACCGATGTATACAAGTGAACTTTCTATATAGTGGCGTGGCGTGCCACGCCCCTATCTAACCTATCAAAGGTCACTTGCATGTATCGGTAACAAAATAAAAAGTTTGTCACATCAAAAGGTTAAAAAAGAAAATAGTTTCTTACCTACAATAACAATTTGATTAAAGTATAAATCTAATCAATAATTATTCAAAAAAAAGTTATAGATTATAAATAAATTAAAAAAAAAAAAAGATACCATCGATAAGGATCAGGAACAGGTACACCATGATAAGTCTCAACAACAGATTCATCACGCCTAAACGAAGGATAGGACAGAGTCTCACCAATACTAGATAACGAACCCATGGAACAAAAGAGGCGTTTGAAAGTGTTGTGGGGTTTTGTTGGGGTGTAGGTAAGGTGTTTGATGGGTGAATAATGTGTTTTTGAGTGTTTGAGTTTGAGTTGTTTTATTAATAAGAGATGGAACAACGATGACTTTGAGGTCGTTGCGGGAAAAATGGTGCCTAGCGTGTGGTGTGCACATGATGATGATAACATTTTGTTTATTGCGTATTAAATGGGTTTTGTGTTTGGAATTTTGGATAGGGTGCGAGTTTAAACAATGTCATGGCATGAAATGAGTTGCTTTTTTTTTTTTTTTTTTTTTTTTTTTTATGGTTAACATATCTTTTATATTGGCTAAGTGGAAGATAAAAATTGGTCAATATTGGATTTTTGATGAAATAAGTGAAAAATATATGTGTCAAAAGTACGAAGGAAACAAAAAAGAAAAGAAAAAACTTTAAAAAATAAGGAGGAGCCATATTGCAAAAAACCATCAGCATAACATACCTAAAAAACAACATGTTTTCTTAAAAAAACAAATAATAATAATAATAATAATAAAGAGAATATGCAAACGTCATAATTCTAAATTTGCATGGTATCAAAATTTGAATGTGACATGAATCCTAGTTACGTCTTATAAATACCCCTCATTCGGCATCTACACAAGCATGCAAAACATTCTCATTCAGTGATCTGTTTAAAAAACAAAAGGTTGATCTTCAAAACACCGCTTTTTTTTTTTTTTTTTTTTTTTTTTTTTTTTTTTTTTTTAACAAATCTTATGTGTGCTTTAATGCTAACCTAATGTTTGTGTTGTGTTTTTTTCGTTGTTTTTTCTTTTGTATTTGATCGTGTGATGCTAATGTAAACATATTTTGTGTGTTTTTTCTTTCATATGTAAGAGGATCGCTACAACTCCACATGCCGAAATCGATTGTTTATCAAGTAAATGCGACATCAAAGTTAAAATCATCTCTTTATGAAACCAATATTTTGGTGCTAGCCAGCAAGTAAAGATTAATGGTATCGATATGATTATGATGGATGAACAGATATAATTATGTATTTATATCAACCATTTAAATAGTCGTTCCATATGTATTCTTAATAATATAGATAATGTTTTTTTTTTCTTTTTCTTTTTCTTTATTATTATTATTATTATTATTATTATTATTATTATTATTATTATTATTATTATTATTTTACGACATGGCATCAAGTTTCATGCCACAATCAATAATACGATAGTTTCTGATTTTGATAATCGGTTGCACGAAGATGATTATCATGTGATATCAAACTTCAACGTTAAGAGAATGCAGACAACATTAAACTAACCCCGCATTAATGTAAAATCCATTTTCTTAAATAAAATAAGGTACGTCGAACTTCTGCTTTTGACCACGTACAAGAGCATATGAATTTTTTGTGTTTCAAAAGTTTTCTGGAATACAAAATTGACTCAAATTACATGTTTGGTAAGATTGTTACAAACAATTCATACATTATATAGTTGTATAAACATCTTTTAATAAAAGAATTACATCATTTCAGAGTGTTTTTTTGCAAAACCCTTCTTATCGGAAAAAAATTAGACCAATAGGAGAGCTCGATTTTGCTATGTAGGCGAAATCGAGCAACATGATTGGTCAATAGAAAGTCAAAATTGAATTGATTTTGGTCAAACTTTAATAAATTTGATGGAGAAATTTGGTTAAGAAAAAAACGCATAAAAATATTTGTGTCAAATTTATGAAAACAAAAACTTAAAAAAAGATGAAGTAATTAATAAAACTTTAATGCTTGAATTTTACAAAAATTATATAGAGTTAAGTGTAAAATTACAAGTTTTCATATTCTTTAATAACTTTAGAAAAATATCAAATAACCCCTTACACTTTATACCCTATACTTCATAAGATGAACTTTGTTTAAAATTACATAAGTATTAGTATTATTTTGAGACTTTCATCTATTAAAATTACAAAATTTTGTAAATATACAAATTAGTTTTAATATACGTTAAATATTTTTTAAAACTAATATTCGTTTTAGACTTTCATCCATTAAAATATTTTTTTACTATATACGTTAAATAAAGACTCATGTTATTTTATTTGAAAAGTTTAATTTATGCGTATACGGGCTCGAATATTAAATACGGCTATACTATTATTAACGGAAATATGAATATCAAATGTAAGCATAGATTACTGTGATATGAAAATAAATATACGATATTGTACTTATAACGACTCATGAAATTCTTATTTAAAGTTTATATATGGATATTGAAAAACATTTTTAAAAAACTTTACGGAGCATATTTTAACTTCAACAAGAGGACTTCCCTCACTGCGAAAGGTGTCCCATGGATGGCGTACTGATATATCTCCTATTCGTGCTGATTTTTGCTACTAAACTCGCACATTTTGTACAACACGATATGAGTAATTAAAGTTAAACAACAATATGAACTTCAACCTCAACATCTATGTCAGTTAAACAAAATTAAATCTTCAACCAACAAATTTTTTAACAAAATATTATTAAAATATATATTAATACATAATAAAAAATCTTGTACAAGTATTAGTTATAATTAGGGTGCGCTTGGTTCAAATTCGGGAAAGGGAAATGGAAAGAAAAGGGTAAGATAATGGTGGTGAAAGAGAAAGGTAAAGAAAATCAATCATCCTAATTTATTGGGTAATGGTCCATTACCAACTATTAGGTAATTGTCATTGCATTATACTCTACCAAGCATACTTTTTTATTATCTTTCTCATTCCTCATCCCCTGTAACCCCCTACTAGCTGTTGGGAATTATTCTATCAGTTACCACGGCTAGTGAAGATATTACAACTGCAGAAGATTGTACTTGCAGTGGAAACTCATTACCGCTGCAAGAACAAATATTACCACTGCTCACTTGTTAACTGTTAGAGAAACGCGCATTGATAAACATAGAAAAGATTTTGTGTATATCTTATTCTATTAGTATTATACTTATCTTGTACAAGAGGACTCCTTGTTGTATAAAAGGAGATCCTAGATCATAGTTAGAATATATCTTTCTAATACGTTTTCTTAGAGCTTCAAGGTGTAACCCTAGTGATATCTTAGATCACTCGTATTATTATTATTAATAATATTGGAGCTAGTTGTTTTGTTACATTCATTGTTCATACATAAAACTGTTTCATTTACAATCAATCTTCTAAGTATCATTAAGTAGATTCCGCATACTTAGTGGTATCACTCAAAGTATCATTATTAACACAAGTTCAAGGTGTTCACGATCCAACAAGTGGTATCAGAGCAAGGCTTTGATATTTTGATTTAGAAGATCCTATGGCAGATTCAAAAGAAACAATGGAGACAGAAACAAGCCAATCAAACATTGCTGCAAAGCTTCCCAAGCTTAAAATTAATGACTTTGAGATGTGGAGGCTTATGATAGAACAATTCTTTATGGTTCAAGACTACACATTATGGGAGATCATAATGTGTGGAAATTCATTCAAACCTGGTACAACTGTAGAGATGGTTGGTGACAAGCCAGTAACAAAAGTAAACGCTGGTCCTGTTACTAATGAAGAAAGAAACCAACTAAAGAATGATTTGAAGGCTAGAGGTTTGTTATTGATGGCTCTACCCAGAGAACAAGTTCTGGCTTTTAGCAAATACAAGTCTGCAAAGACACTCTTTGATGAGATCTGTGAAGTGTTTGGTGGTAATGACTCTACCAAGAAGACTCAAAAGACTTTACTGAAGCAGACCTATGAGAATTTTGGTTCAACAAGCAATGAATCTCTTGATAGCATATTCACAAGGCTACAAAAGATTGTTACTCAGCTGACTGCTTTTGGAATTGAGGTGGAAAAGGAAGACCTCAATCTTAAATTTCTAAGAAGTTTACCTACTGAGTTTGATACCAATGTTGCTGTATGGGAAGATAAGTCAGATCTTGAGACCATGAAGCTTAATGATGTGTACAATAACTTCAAAGTTATTGAACAAAGATTAAAGAAAGCTGGCAAGTTAAAAACAAGTTCTGCAAGTGTAGCACTCATATCATCATCAGGTAATGATAGTTCAGATGATGAAAGTGATAGTGATGATGACAGTGGTAACATGATTGTTTCCACTAGTAATGGAAATGTTTCCACTAGGAGCTCAAAGAAACAGATTGCAGGACTAAGTGATGCTACTTTCTATGCCTTTATATCAAGCCATGTGGGTGGTTCAATCCTCAATCATGAGGACTTGGATCAAATTGATGAAGATGATATGGAGGAGATGGACATCAAATGGCAGGTAGCATTACTCAGCTTAAGATCAAAGAAGTTCTGGAAGAAGACAGGGAGAAAGATACATATAAGTGGTGACGAGACTGTAGGTTTTGATAAAAAGAAGGTGGAGTGCTATAATTGTCACAAGAAGGGGCACTTTGCAAGAGAATGCAGAAAACCAAGGAAATCTGACAATAAGTCAACTTGGTACAAGAAGGAAAAGAACAAAGAACCTACAACAGAAGAGCCAAAGGTGCTATTGGCTATTGATGGAGTGAGCTTTGATTGGAGCTTTATGTCTCAGAATGGAGAAGATGATTCAGAATCTGCAATGATAGCCACTGAGCATGCACTCATGGCTTTCTCTGACTCTGAGGTATATACTGATAATGCTTGTTCTAAAAATTGTAAGGCTGTAAAAGAGTTAGAGGTTTCTAAAACACAATATGATGCACTTATGCTAGATTTACATCATACTAATTATAATTTAGCAAATCATAAAAGAGGACTAGGTGTTTTAGAAAAACAGATACAGCATTATAGGGCTAATGAATCTAAGTTCAGTGATGACATTGCTGTTTTAAAAAGAGACTTAGATTTTTATGTTGAAGTAAATAAAGCTCTTAGGGAAGAGATTGAAAAAGTTAAAAAGGCTAGTGAGAACATTCAGATAACTAAGCAAACACTAGACCATCAATCCAAGAGCATTGACAAAATTTGGGAAGCCCAAGTTGTGAGCAAAGCTAAATCAGGTCTTGGATACAAATCTGTTCCACCACCTCTAAGAGGTGTTCCAGCACCTCCTGGCATTGACCTAGCTCACACAGGCTTAGAAGAGTTTCAGGATCCACCCATGACCTATGGACCAAAATTTGTTAAACCAGTTGAAACTGAAAAGGTTCAGGTTGAGGTTGAGACTTTTGATAGTGCTAGTGACTCATCTCTTAAAGATGAATGTTTGAAAGTTGAGTCTAAAACTAGTGTTACTAAAGATGTTAAAGTTGAGGAAAGAAAAAGTATTCCTGAAGAAGTCAAAGAGAAGCCTAGAACACAGTCAAATTTCACTAGGTCTACTACTAGGTATGCAGAAATGTACAGGGATAGGCCTAAATCTCCTAGAGGGAACATGAGAAGTTGGAATCATGTTAAAACTAGGCAGTTTGGTAGTGATTTTGTGTTCAACAATAAGGCTTGTCATATATGTGGTAGCTTTGACCATTTAGCTAAAGACTGCACCTACCACATGGGAAGAAGGGAAGTTTTTACAAGGGTGAATGGATCTAATTCTAATAAAATGACTCACCCAAACCCCCTAAGCAAGATGGTTCCCAGGTCTGTTATGCTTACCACTGGCACTAAACATGTTTCCACTGCTAGACCAGCAGTTACCACTGCCAGAAGTAATAACAGAGTTTATCCTAAGTCCCCTGTCACTTCTTTTGTTAAATCTTATCAAACAGGGAAAAAGGCTTATTTTGAAAAGAATGATCACAAGAATCACATGTGGAGACCAAAGTTTTCTAATCCAGCAGTTTCCACTGCTAGACCAAATGTTTCCACTAATGTTCATAAGAAAAGGGTAAACTTGGGAAAAGCTGTTAAGGCCTCAGCTCGTTGGGAATGGAAACCAAAAGGAACAACAAACAATCCCAATGGTGTATCAATGACCTTTGATAGATACAATTATATTGATACACGAGGCAGATCCAAGTCATTTGTGGCTTGGGTCCCCAAAAGGTACTAATTCCTTTATGTTTTGTGCAGGGACAGTCAAAGATTACAAATGATTATGAATGACTTGATATTATTTTCTGAGTTTCATTAATATGTTTTTCAAGTTGTTTGGTATATGTCTGTTCTGCAAATGTTAATGAGATTGCAAGAAGAGTGTTACAGTCACCATGAGATGTAACCAAGGAATGTGATCTAATAAGCTGAATTTAGTCTCTATGGCAAACATAATAATGCTGAAGGTCTTACATACTGAGTAAAGAAGATCTTTTCATTCCAAGACATAAGTTACAGCTTACATTCAAAGTTCCAATTGGATTACAAAGATCATTCCTAATACATTTGGCTAATTGTGTACTACTAAGCTTCTATCAATTATTACATCATACTGGAGGCTATGACAAGTACAATGAAGAAGCTGAAGATGAAAATGGAAAAAGAAGAGAAGGAAGACTGTGAAGATGCTCAAGTAACAAAGTCAAGAAAATTCTCACAAACTTTGGTCCTTGGCAACATTCATCAATCATTTACTTCTGCTTCTCCTTTCCCTTATGTGTGATTTGAGCTTTATTGCTCTGTCCAATATGCTCTTGATGCAGAAGACAAGGTTCTGGAGCAGGAAGATCCACCATCAAGTTTGATGATGTTGGGAGAGATGGATCTCTCTTACTTGATCTTGGTTGGGATCTCTCTGGTGTGGAAGGAGGAAGAAAGGTTGGATCTTCATTCTCTTCCTCTGAAGATTCTTCATCAGATGTCCAGATGAAGGAAGAAACAAGCTCAGCAGGATTTGTATTACGGCTTGATTCACCCTCTATGTATGCATTCCATTTTTTGTCTTCCACATCCCATCGTTTCTTTATCTCTCTCTCAAAATCAGAACCTTCAAGTCCCCATGGATATGGTGGTACCTCTTCTTCTGATGTTGGAACAGAAGAGTGTTGATCAGAGGACTCAGGGTTTGATGACATGATTTTTGGAAGAAAATTGGTTTTTGAAATTTTGTTGTGGGATATTAGGGTTTGAAAGATTGTTGTTGACTGAGGTGTGATGTTTGAAGAAGGTTAAATAAGCCAAGGTTAGGTGTTATACTAATTAATGAAGATTATTTACTTCCATCTGTTTTGGTTGGTTTGAGGAGTAACTGTGGTTTGACTTTTGAGAAGATATTTTTGTGTATAGTAACTTGGTTAAAAAAGTTACTTGGGTTAATCTTTGTGAGTTAAGATGAGACTTATTTTGTGGTGTTATATCTCATTGGAGTTATAAGGTGTGTAACTTAGACACACAACAAATGGTTATTGATTCACCATGTCTAACTCACATAAGAATCAGCTAGTCCATAAGCAAACGGCTTCTGGTAAAGACTTATCAAATCCGTTGATAGCTGATAGTTTGCTAAAAACTATGATAAGAGCAGCACATTTTACATGTTTTACTTACCACTGCTCTTTGAAATTTTGTTGATTTTTACCACTGCAAGTTCATTGTTTCCACTGATAGTGTAAATTTTACCACTGATGAACTAGCCGTTACAACTGTGTGTCAGTAATCTTATTTTTACTAGCCGTTACCAATATAACTGTCTTTCCTTATTAATAGGGTAAAATTTTTGGGAATTATCTACTTACCAAATTGTATTTCTTAAAGATACACCTTTCTATAGATAATTCTTCATACGCGTTTTTCTCAAAACCCTATTAGTATAAATTAATTTTATACGGCTTGCTTTTTATTCACGATTACTAACACTTTCATCTCTCAAATCACAAAATCATGGTGACTCTCAAGTTTGCAGATGAACACAATCAAGTGGCTTACCTACAAAAGTCAAACGACAAGAGTGGACCTATTTTTCATCAGATTGTGGACTTCCTAAACTCAACTCATATAAGGTATGCTTTAACTATGAATCCCACAATCTTTGTTTCTCAAATCAAACAGTTTTGGAACTCTGTGGAGTCCATCACACTTGAACAGGGAGACATACATGAACCTGTGGAAGCTCTTAGAGCCACAGTGGATGGGGTAACTATTGATGTTACTGAGTCATCTTTGAGGAGAATTCTCCAATTAGATGATCTCAATGGTATCATCACATTACCTAATTCAGACATATTCCACTACATTGATTTGATGGGGTATGATACATCTGATCAAAAAGTAACTTTTAAGAAAGGATGTTTTTGCCCCATTGGAGATTTTTGATACACACTCTGTTGCATTGCCTAAGTCCTAAGAAAACTTCTTATGAACAATTTGGATCAACCATGGCTTACCCTTTAGTTTGCTTGGTTTCTGATAGGACTTTCAAATTTTCAAAGTTTATATTTAATAACATGAAAGGCAATGTAACAAGTTCATACAAATTTTTGATGTATCCAAGGTTTGTGCAAGCAGTGTTAAATGAATTTCGACTGCAAAATCATAATAGGATTTATGACACTCCATGTCTTAAGCCAAAAGTATTTCAAAACATGTGTAAGGCTTCAGATCTTTGGAATGGAGTGACTCATCCTCTTTTACCAAACATGCTTGCAAAGATTTCACAAATACAGGGTGAAGATGCAACAATCCCAGTTGTATCCCATCACACACCCACTATTTCTGTTCCACAAATTCAACATTTTCCTGCTGTAACTCACACATATGAAAGGAGGCAAAAACAGCCAACTCCTTCCATGACAACATTGCATGTTGTTGATCCTTATGGTTTAGGAACAAGCAGTGGTGGTTCAAGGCTTCAATCTAGTCCAACTAGAGAAGAGCCTGAATCAATGCCTTATGATTCACCTCTCCCAACAGGTAACACAGTTGGAAGTGTTGAAGGCAGTGTGACACTAACTGAATTGATGGAATTATGTACCAAATTAGCCAAACAGATTCAAACTCTGGAGAAAGATCTGGCACAGACCAAAGTACAACATGCCACAGAGTTGAATCTATTGAAGACTGAGATCCAAAAGTTGCAGGCTGAAGTTGTGGATCTCAAGAAGAAAAGACATGTTCAAGTTGTGGTTTCTTCCCCATCATCATCTCATGATGGTCTTTCTGCAGGTTCTGGTTATGCTTTGGGAACTTCTTCCAAACAGGGGAGGAAAACAGATGCAGAAATTGAGGGGAGGAGTACTAATTTTGAAGATATGGATGCTCAAGCATATGATGATGTAGCTGAGATTGAGGGGAGGAAGTTGGATAAAGATTTGGTTATTGAATCTGCTCAACACTTTTCCACTGAAGCAGAGCATGTTACCACTGATCACATAATTTCCACTGCAAGTGAAAAAGTTACCACTGATGTTCCATTACTTACCACTGCAGAGGAAGAAGCTGCCAGAAAAAGATCAGTTAAAGGTAAAGCAATGGTGCTTGATGCAGAACAAGTTCTTACAAGGAAGATTTCTAAGAAAGATCAAGCTCAGATTGATTTTGATGCAAGATTAGCAGAACAATTTGAAGCTGCAGAAAGAGAAAATATGAAGAAGCAAAAGGAGATGGATGTTGCTAGTTTTATGGAAGCACAGAGACTAGGTAAACTTGAAGAAGTAATGGCACAACCACTCTCAGTGATTCCACCAACCATCTTACATGAGAAACCCCCTATGTTCTCATATGTGCCATCAGATGAAGAAATTGAGCATATGATTAAGCATGATCCAGTTGTAAAGAAGAAAGCAATTGAGCTTGTTGCTAACAAGTCCTTAACTGAAGATCAAAGAACAGCTCAATTGGTTGATTTCATTCAAATGAAGAATCAACAAGCACTGGATGAAATTATTGGAAACTTCATAAAAGGTCAAAAGAAACAAAGACAACCTACTAAGGCACAGATCATTCATGAGATGAAAGTATATTGCTGTCATGTTGGAACTTGGAAGATGGCTGACTTCAAAGGTATGTCTCATGAAAGAATTGAAGGTATCTACTACAGAATTAAAAGGCAAGATAATACCTTCAGATCTATTGATTTTGAAGAAGTTGAAAGATTCAAACAAAGTAAAAGGAAAGCTTCAACAGTTGAAGATCATGTCACTAAAAGAATGAAAGCTCCTCAAGAGAAAGAATCTCAATCTGAGAAATGTGCAGAAGATCTACTGAGTGAAATTATCATTGTTGAAGAAGAAGATTTCTATCAAGATCCTTCACAATCAAAACATCAAATTATTGATTGGGAAGTGTACACAGCAAAGAATTTTGCTCCCACTTGGAAAATTATAAGACTGGGAGGAGAATCTTCATCATTCATTCAGTTTGAAGATCTTCTTAAAGCATGTGACAGAGATGATCTTGATACTCTTTGGAAGCTTGTAAATGAAAGATTTAAGGCTGATACTCTCAAGGATATGAAAGAAATGCAGCTCTGGGTTGACTTGAGAAGATTATATGAACCAGATCTTAATGATAAGTATTGGAAGTTTAATTCATCAAACTTGAATACTACATGGATATATTTTGATAAATGTGAGGTTCATCATGTTTCTACAACAAATAAAGTGGATGTGTTTATGTTTGCTGAGAAGGAATATCCACTTAAAGCTACAACTTTGTCTGCAATGTTGAAGTCAAAGTTAAGAGTTTATGCAGATAATGAGAAGGTTAGAGCTTTGATTCAGAAGATTAAAGATCAATATGCAAGAGCTGATAAAGGATTAAGAAAAACAAGATAAGTGTTTGGAAGAATTCCCATATCCTCAGGTTTATTGTATACTTAAAGAAACTTATTGATTTACAAATAAATCATAAGTTTAGGGGAGGATTGTTGGGAATTATTCTATCAGTTACCACGGCTAGTGAAGATATTACAACTGCAGAAGATTGTACTTGCAGTGGAAACTCATTACCGCTGCAAGAACAAATATTACCACTGCTCACTTGTTAACTGTTAGAGAAACGCGCATTGATAAACATAGAAAAGATTTTGTGTATATCTTATTCTATTAGTATTATACTTATCTTGTACAAGAGGACTCCTTGTTGTATAAAAGGAGATCCTAGATCATAGTTAGAATATATCTTTCTAATACGTTTTCTTAGAGCTTCAAGGTGTAACCCTAGTGATATCTTAGATTACTCGTATTATTATTATTAATAATATTGGAGCTAGTTGTTTTGTTACATTCATTGTTCATACATAAAACTGTTTCATTTACAATCAATCTTCTAAGTATCATTAAGTAGATTCCGCATACTTAGTGGTATCACTCAAAGTATCATTATTAACACAAGTTCAAGGTGTTCACGATCCAACACTAGCCATGCCCATAATTTTCACGGGTAAATTTTTAATTGTTCATATACTAAACCAAAATTTTAAAATAATTTTGATTCATGTGTAAATCTTGTGCGTGCATGGGACTTATAACTAGTTTATTATATGAAAACTAAATTGTTGTATTTTTTGTAGATGTTATTGGTTTGTTGGTTTAAAACACTGATATCACGATTATGCAATCAGAGACCAAACCTAAGCATTTTTTAAAATTACAAGATCTGAGGTAAGCTATTAACATTATAATGTTTTTAATGTTGATAATATTAATTTTGTTCTATTAATTTGTATAGTGGTGCAACAATCTGTTAGGTTCCTATGGTATCAATATCCTTACGAGATAGGGGACGAGGTTGATGAAAATAGATACAATATATGGTGAAGTTGTAGAGAAAGAAAGTAGATAGAGGTGATTAACTATGTGTTTTTATTAGAAATTAATAAATACACACTCATGCACACCCCTTTAGGAGAGACTAGGAGGGTATATATAGGCGACCGACTCACTATATATTACAATATGATGATGTTAGTCTATGCATTATACGCGTACTAGATAGCTAATGCAGTTCCCAAATGTATCTTCATTTAGAAACCTAAAAATCTCTCCCTGATGAAATACGGGAATTGCTTACAATATTTCCTACTGTAGGATTCTGGTGTTACCCACATGACCAACAAAAACATGCACAACAGAATTGATAGCGTATAGAGCCTTAAGCCCACTTGGCTAAGGCCCTACACACTAGACTCGACCCAAGCATAAGCCTGACAAGGCCAAAGCCTGACAGAAGACCTGGGAAGATAAAAGACAGAAAGTGTTGGATTTTTTGGAGTGTAGGTAAGGTGTTTGATGAAAGGTTTATTAGTTGAATCGGTGAATGTGTTGAGTGTTTGAGTTTGATTTGTTTTATTATGAGACGTAATGATGACTTTGAGGTCGTTGTGGGAAATACGGTGCCTCGCGTGTGGAATATTGGATAGGGTGTGAGTTTAGAGCATCGACATGGCTCACGACAACAACTTTTTTTTGTTCACAAATAGTCTTTTCCATTCACACACTTAAAATTTCCTCTCTGATGGCTTAAGATTAAGACAAAATACCTTAAGTCCGATTATTTTATTTTATTTTTTATTTCTTCAAACCAAGTAATTTTTTATTTATTAAAATATTAATACAAATTACAGTACGAAAATATAATAAATAAATAAAAAGAAAAAATACGAAAAATAACGTAGACGACGACAGATCATGTGTATATTTTGGATCTCTTCTTTTTGCATATAGATGATTAAAGCATCCTCATCTGATAACCTTGCAGTACTAATGCTGAGAAATTTAACTTCTTCCAACTTCATTATTTTTGCGTCATTCGCTTTAGTCATCGCGTACATTTCTTGAGTGGCCTCCCGTTTTACAACACTGAAGATGTCATTGATGCGGAATGATTGTACCACAATAAGTTTTACAACCCTCCTAGGCAGAATACCTAATTATTGTAGTGTAGTGTAGTATAGGCAGAATACCTAACAGTGGGGTAGGTTCAAAGTGTATGTCGATTTAAGTCTAAAGGTTAGAGGGAAGATTATGTTTGATCTTTTTATATTTTATTGGAAAGCATGTAAAATCTTGCGTGTTGGAGGATGGGGTTTTAAAACTAATTAAACAACTTAAATGCGATAAAAGTAAATGACAAGAAAAGTAAAGTGGTGGTAAACTTCTTATGTGAAAAGAATATTTACCTAGAATCTTATTACTCCCTAGTTATCTTTTATTATGTTGTCGAATTGTCACGTCCTTGCCTAATGTAATGTGAAGTATTCCTAATTACATGGTGTGGTATGGTCAGTCCTTGTTTATAGACTAGCTTAAGTGAACGACGCATGTCTGATTTGTCAAGTGTTAGAGTTTGACAATCAATATATCACATTATGCGGAAGCTAGGATCAATTATAACACGTATAAAGATAACTAAAACATAAATAAGAACATACCCGATGCACTTGAATAAACCTTGAACTTGTGTAAATTAGATCAATGATAAACCCCTTACCGTTTTGTTTATCGATCTCTTGATAATTACTGTAGTGGGTAATTACCTCGTTCTTGTATACACAAACTACCAACGAATAAAGGTTTATGCAAGTAAACGTAAACACAAATTTTGGAACAACCAAATCGACCCAAAACCCTTGTGGGTTGTTGATGTCGATCGGCCAAGAGAGAAAGAGAGACAAGGAAAACTTTTAGAGCTTGTGTGTGTGCACAAAAGATGATTAGGTCTAACCCTTGGCCTTGTATATATACTAGTTGTAAATCTTGGAGGACAAGCAAAGCATGGGTCGACCCATATGGGCCTAGGTCGACCGGCCATGCCTCCCACTAGGAGATTCCGGAACTTTCTTGTCTTCCAAATTACACTCTAGTCCTCGTTCTTTCGTTCCTAATAATAGTTAATACTTACGTTTAATAATTAACGATTATTTAGTCCCTCAAGTGTTTATAAATATATATATATATACGATACAAATAACATATATATATATATATATATATATATATATATATATATATATATATATATATATATATATATATATATATAGACAAGCGTTCAAATGAGAAGAGTTATTTTTGTGAGAACGCGAGAAGTAATCCTAGCCCTCCATCTAATCCCCTTCTAATATCAATCCAACAGCTAAGATCAATCCTAATATTTACATTAAAAGATACAATTAGCAGATGCATTTCGTGCTTTTACTTTGAAGGTCGGTATAAAACAAAAAACACACACAGTTCACATTTAAAAGTGTGAAAAACTAATATACTCTCTCTATGTTCATTAACACCAACTGCCACCGCAACCATCACAGATCACCACAGTCCACCACAATCATCACCGATCACCACCATCCTCCACCGTAATCATCACATATAACCACCATCCTCCACCGTAATCACCACCGATCACCACCATCCTCCACCGTAATCATCACATATAACCACCATCCTCCACCGTAATCATCACCGATCACCACCATCCTCCACCGATCACCATTATCCACCACCGTAATCATCACTGATCACCAGCATCCTCCACCAATCATCATCATCATCACTTATTACCGTCCACCTCCAAGATTATCTGTTATAACTATATTCTTCGAATCGAGTTAAATCAACAACTATATCAAATTGAGGTATTGAGTAAGTATGAATAAAGTCTTTGATTCATAATTTTTTATTTTATTTAATATGTATAGATCTAGATGAATGTGTCTTTGATGGTGGCCTATCAGTGCACATTAGGTGTTTGATAAAATGTATAGTTTTTCTTCACATGTGAATATAGTTGTCTTTGATGGTGGTTCGTCACTGCTCAATCATTTGTTAGACTTGTTTATCGGATCCAGTTTAAGATGTAGTAGTCTAACTTTTTGCAATTTAGAGATTATGAGGTCAAAAATGGTATATTTTTGTTGTTTATGCATATGTTTGGTTTATTGAAAGTGAGAACTATATTTAACTTTCTCATGTGAGCAAGTTCTTCGATCATTAATGAAATATTATGCTTCACATGTGAAGAAATTAGGTATCGATACCTTCACATGTGAAAAAATTAGGTATCGAACCTTCACATGTGAAGAAATTAGGTATCCATACCTTCACATGTGAAGAAATTAGGTATTGAAACCTTCACATGTGAAGAAATTAGGTATCGAAACCTTCACATGTGAAGAAATTAGGTATCGAATACCTTCACATGTGGAGAATATCATTAATAATGAACTTTTAAGATCATTAGCAGATTTAAGTTTAGTTAGAGTATCTTCGCATATGAAGAATATTAGTAAGAAACGAAGTTTTGAGATTAATATTATATAGTAGATTTAAGTTTAGTTAAGAGTATCTTTGCATGTGTTGCATCTTCAGAAGAGGTATGTTTCTTCTATTCGGTTTTAATAGTCAAAACATACTTTAACTCGTTTTTATGAAATATTTCACTTTGCATTTTCTTTTCAACAAATTTCAGAACAATGAAGAATATGTGAGTGTATATATATTATTGATATTTAAATAACTGAACATCTTAAGAGCCATTAGTTTATACTTTATATTATCAGGAAAAATGGGTTGCGATTAGTTGGTTTGAAAGATGAGAGAATTGGTCATTTGTGAGGTTTAATAACGGGTTAAAAAACTTACTGTGGTGCGTGGAAGTTTGTAACTTGGAGGTACAAGTTTGTAACTGGGAGGTACAATAATATATTTGGAGCCCATATGGTTTCAACATTAGACAGGGTGAACCTAAAACTAGAGTGGAGTGGGCGAGCTCTACTAATAGTTTCTGAGTTCTTTTGTAATACTCTTCAGCAATATACTAACCCAACATATATGGACAAGGTTGTCTACTAGACTTGTCACAATGCAATCAATTTTACACTTAGTTTGGCTTCGTCTTGAAACAGAGTGGATACCATTTTCAGTATGCAAACGGGCCTATTAGAAGTTAATTGTATGCTTGCTGCTTGTTTTGTTCAAGATCCCCTGTTTGGTTCTCATAATGCTGTTTATTGCTGGTACAGGTTTGGATATGATCACGCTGGTGGCTATGAACATGGGTGGCAGGTCTGGCTATCATGATGACAGGCCTCGTGGTAGGGGTGGCCGTTAATCTGGCTGGTACCAAGGTGGCCCTGGTAAGCACCAATTTCTTTCATCTGCTTCTATCCTTTCAGAATTCTTACAATAATAAGTTTACCAGTAGTTGTTGTTTTGTTTGCTCTATAAGCAGTTGGTTGCGCGTTAGCACTTTTTTTTTTTCAATTGTGTCATGTGTGCGTGGTATTGGTTTCAAGGAATAAAGTTGATTGGTTCTAGTTATTTTTGTGTTATGCTTTGTTACATTGCTATTTTAGAAGGTTTTAGGTGATGATTAAGGAGAAAGATGTCATAGTTTCTGCTCTAGAGAAGCTTTATACATGCTCTTGTGGTTCATTATACATCGAAAGCTCATGTTATCTTTCTGTAGGCGCAGTGTTTCTTTAGGTTTATCAGATTTGCTTTTCTGGTCAGCATTGCATTACAGTTGCTAGAGCCTGGACGAGTAAACATACTGACTATTGCACTGCTGTATAAAGTAGATAAACTTTCTTTCTAAAAAACACTTTGCTAAGCAACAGGGTAAACTTCGCATGGAATGTGTAGTTAGGACAATAGATAGGTGCTAGCTTCCCCCTCAGTTGTCTCCCATTCTATCTGCTACTTTCTGTTATCAATTGGGAACCATGGGCTCAAGAAGTAGTACTGCATAAATCATTATTGCCTAGCAGCATAAATTCTTAAGATTAACTATTGTTATCTAGGTAATGAGAAAGCATGAAAAGAAACATAATAGTGAGATTTGAAAATAGAAACTACTTTGGTAAGGTGAATGTAGTGTGTGCAATGATGCCAAAGATATTATGTCGTAATAGTAATAAGGTATTAGTGCATGCCATGGACATATATAGTAACCGGTATGCAACTAAGCCCGTATGGCTCTTACCATCTTACTAATGGGATGGATTGTACCCTTCGTATATGGGATTTGCGTTCGTATGCATCACATAATCGTTGCATCAAGATAATATAGGGACACCAGCACAACGTAGAACAAAACCTGATCAAGTGTAGCTGGTCTCCTGATGGTAGCAAGGTTCAGAACGACGTCGGAGTCAATAATATCATGAACTGTGTCGCAACTCTAACTAATCCTCATGCAGGTATATACATAAAAACTCTATCTGAGGACATATCTCCAGCATTTTTTTGTTGGTTGTTCTTATTGTTTACGGTTTTTCAAGCAGCCTGATTCTGCTGATGCACTTGAGACCAAAACAAAACATGCAGACCAAAGGCGAGTAATAAGACTAACAATATAAGTTCTCTGCTTTTGTCCTGTATTTTATGTCCTGCATTCTGTATGTTGCATACCCGTATGATACTAGTTTGAGGGGGTGTTTTGCGTGTTTGGATTTGTGTTTTGGAACTAACTGTTTCAGATTATAATAGCTACTCATTTTAAATGCATTGTGCTGTTGTTATATCAGATGTCTTTTAATTAGTTTTGGATAACCAGACAACAAAACTTATCTTCTGAGGGTAGAGTTCAGTTACCTATTTACCCCCATTTAAGCGTAATCTGAGATGCTTTTACTATTATCTGACAAAAGGTCTTCATTTCTTCACAATAATGTGTCTTATGTTCATTTTATATGCAGGTTTGCCATATACTCGAACATCTAATTGTTACGACTTTAAACAGTATAAGCACATCCAAATACTTTCTTTTACAACCTGTTTTATTAAAGCTAATTATCTCTAGTCACTTCCAAATTGAACATTTGAACACGCTCTAATCCACATAAGCTAGATGTGTTTAACCCTTAGTCCCTTACCTTACTGTTTAAAAACTAATCTTAGTATTCTTGTAGGAAAAGCGTTTTTTTTTTCCTGGTAAGAATTGGTTATAGTTTATTAACATGTTTTAAAATTCAGATTGCAGGGGTTCCAGGAATTACTGAAGCTCTCTTCTTAGCCAGGCAGTCACTTGCTGAAGAAAAAAGTAAGCTGAATGGCCCTGCTATGACATATACCTGTCGCCTATGTGGCAAAGGGTATAGAAGTGCTAAAGCTCATGCTCAGCATCTAAAATCTCGAACTCACACAATGCGGGCTGCTCAGACTGATCTGGGAGACGAGGACAACGCAGTAATAAAGCCACTTCCAGTCCGCATTGTGAAAAAGTCCACACAAGAGGAATATGATGATGGAAGTGATGAATGGGTTGAGGTTACTGAGAACGATGACTTGGTTGGTGAAATGACATCGTCTTCTGCTCATATGGAAGTGAATGAATCTCTTGATACCGATGAGGATAGTGGTGAGGATATGGATGAAGATGAGGAAGAGCTGGATCCAACATGTTGCTTTATGTGTGATAAAGAGCATAAAACTATTGAAAGCTGTATCGTTCATTTGCACAAGCATCATGGATTTTTTGTACCTGACATTGAGTATCTGAAAGATCCAACTGGCTTTCTCACATATCTTGGACTTAAGGTAAAGTACATAATGTCTGTCTTCTAGGATCATGGCTTTCAGTTTGAAATAGCATTCCATTATTTATACGTTTGTATTTTAATTATGATTAGTTAGAGGTGACAAATTGATTTGGGTTGTTATTATAACTCAACTACCCCCCCCCCCCCCCCCCCCCTAAAAAAAAAGGTCAAAAGAAGTGAAGACATAAACATATGTAACCTCTAGCTTGTTTAATTTGAAGATTCATTATATATGTAACTGTAGATTCAAAAAAGTGTTTATGGGTCTACCCGACTGTCCCTTTTGAATCATCCATAAATGAGTGTCTAACTCTATTGGACATGTTACCGGTTACCCTACAGTCCACTTTGCCACTTATAACAATTACCATTTCTTAGTTGGTAATTAATATCGTAGGGTTAAAGATCTAAACACTGTATCCTTGATAAAGTTCAGCGTTATGCATCGGTTCTTTTATTACGTTCTATAGAAACTTGATAAATTTCAAATAATTCATGTCCTCGAATTCATTTTATTTGATTTGATACCTGATTGAGTTGGTTTTTGTTCTCTCTAATAAGTGTCTCACTCGTGTCCGTTGTTTCTATCTTTCTACAGGTTAAGCGTGATTTCCTATGTTTGTATTGCAACATTAACCGCCAACCATTCAACAGTTAGGAAGCACATGGTGGCAAAAAGTCATTGCAAAATACACTATGGTGATGATGATGAAGAAGAAGAGGCTGAACTAGAAGAGTTTTATGATTACAGCAACAGGTTTATATTGCTGAGCTTATTTTTTTTCTCTATAATGCAAGTTGTACAGTTTCTAATATTGAATTTAATATGTGTCACTTTACTGGGCGTTCAAGAGACTGAATATTTCTTTTATACTTTTGAGTTACGATTAAGTTAACTTTTTTCAATATATCGTAGTTATGTGGATGCAAATAGAAAGCAACCCGTTTCAGGGGATGGGACAAATAATGCCATACAACTTGGGAGTGATGGCGCTGAGCTCATTATCACTACAAGAAGCGATGATACAATATCAACCAAAGCAATTGGCTCTAGGGAATATTTACATTATTATCGTCAGAGGCCAAGCCCATCGGCAACTAGAGTTCCCATGACAGCTTTAGTGGCTGCAAGGTAAGCCTACACATCCCATAAGTCATCATTAGATATGTCACTCTACCCGCTCTTAATCTGCAAGAAATTCTAGGATAAACAAACTGTTGCTAAGTTCGTACATAATTGATATCAACATCTTTTACTACATTTCAAATTCGATCTCACACATTAGTGTATTTGATATTTATAGTAAGTGGCCAATTTCGATTCAGTTTCTTATGAATGGGTCAATTTGAGTTATGCTTGATCTATAACTAATGGGTCAAATAAGTAAAAGATAAATTTTAACTGAAAAAGATAATAATGGGTAACGAGGTCGGAAGTTGCTCAGAGTATACTTTTAATCCATAAAACCTACTAAATTATAAATTTTTTGATTTTCTTCATTTCTTTCATTCACACAAGCGATCTTTGGTCAAATGTTTTAATTATACCATTCTAGTGAACGAAATATAAAACCAAACCAACAAAAATAGTGTCGCTTTATCTAGGATTTGAGGGAATCCAAATTTTGACTGTTGAAGATCTTTATATTTGCATCGATAGACTCATAGACCTGGGTGCACTATGCCACTATATATAATATCTATGTTTGTGATATGTGTTCAAACGTTATAAAAAAAACTAATCTAATTGCAACAACAACAATAAGTAGAATTATAATATGTAATATCGGTAGAAGGACATCTTATAGTGATGTAAGTCTGTAAAATATAAAAAAACAAAGGAGAATAACTAAAATATGCGAAAACAAAAAAAAAGGTGAAGTTTTGAAATATGATGGCTCGAACTTGAGACCTAACATCATCTATAAATGTTAATCCTTAGGGGTTGTTTGGGTTTATTAAGTTTTGTGCTTATCTCTAAGCAGTAGCTATTTTGTGTTATCCAAACTGCTTTTGCTTATCTGCATATTTTTACGGATACTGATAAGCATGTAGGGAGCTGTTTTTTCAAAATGTTTATTGTTGCTGAAACTAATAAGGTTTTTTTGGTAAACAGTGAATGTATATTAAACCTTGGAAACTATATACATGGTCAGAAGTGCAGAACAATGAAGGTGCAATGACATTCCAAGGCACCTCTAAAGCAGCCACTAAATAAAGTTTTTCAAAAACAAATTTAACTTGGTCTTTTTTATCAATTAATGTGACAGAATTTTTACAACAAATAATTATTATTTTGAGTATTCTTGCATTTTTTACAAGATAAGCAAATCTAAACACCATTTCCAGAAGTACTTATTTTTTTAAGCGGCTTATAAGTACTTATTTCAGGCAAAAGCATAAGCATATGCAGAAATTATAAGCAATCCCAAACACCCTTTAAGCCTAACTTGAGAATGCGACTGAGGGGGATTAAGAAGGCGTTTGTTGAGAATGGAAGTTAGATAAGAGAAAATTAAACTCAAGTGTAATGGTGACCATGGTACAGTACTCTAGAACTTGTTTCGGTACGTCTTTGTGTTTATGTTTACGTTTTAGAATAAGTATAAACCAGACACAAAACGGTCTCATGCAAATGTTTAAATTTCAAAAATATCATATCTGTATTATCGTAAATGTAAACAGACATTAGAGATAATTTGAGAGAAGATATTTTTGTATTTTCTGTTTAATTGAACAAATGAGTACGGAGCGCTATTTATACAAGTATACAGTCCACCATCGTGGTCAACTCTAACTAACTGAATTAACTACTCCGTAATAAAAAAATGAATGCACAGAGTAGAAACATCACAGTAAAGGTATCCTGGCGCGATTGCCTACCCAAACCACCCATCGCTTGCACAAGTTTTAATTCCTCCATATCCGGTCAAACCCCATATTACATACCCTTAGTACACTGCAAAGAAGGAAAACCACGGGCCTTATCAATCTCCATCTACAGGATTAGGTGTTTTTCCGTACTATTTAGCATAATAATGAATGCCCATTGGTAATTCCTCACGACACATAACTGATATGAACATTTTATTTACCAATTTTATTAAGTCAAATTCTCGGATCAGTTCTTGGCTTATTCTATCAGAAAATGAGAATCAGTTATGTTGCAGCTATATCAGACTGATTATGCAGACCCATAAATAATCAGAATCAATCTCATTATACATAGAAACTAAAAATTCTTTGGGGACGAATGACTGCCGATATTAGAAAGGGACGTTATGTGCTTTCTGTAGATAGTTTATCGGAAACATGTGTAACCACTGACGAATCGGCTATTAGAAAGCAGCAACATATTGACAGACAAGGTATGTGAAGAGCAATTACTTTTACCGTTTGCTTTAAATACTATGCAGAATGATGTTTACAGTCGCGTGTCTGCTGGCTGTTGGTGCTGATACAAAACAGCTTTGTCTAATGACTTTTCATTGCAGCAAACACTGTCGACATGGAAAAACAGGTTTATTCGATGTCGTGTATACACATGCGGTGAAACTTCTTAAGGTCAGATGTGGGATGACTTTCATTACCTGCAAAAAAATAACATGCACATTAACTAATCTTAATGTTGTGTGCTCATCCAGCTAACTACAATACCCATCTCATGTAAGAAGATGCCATTAATCTCTTTATTGTTGATCTAATTTTTGAATTAATTTATTTGAATGGGGTTTTATTAGGATGTGTTCGTGTGATCTCAAATAACAATTTTTGGGTTGATGATTCATAGGTTGAATTGACGATTCACTATCAAATATCATTTTAAGGTATGTCCCTAAGGAAATAAAAATAAATGGGGAGGCAGGTACATACTTAACGTTCTCATCATTACACAACATTTCTTTTAGCGCATATCATGTATTTTATAAATTTTAGTTTGTAGTTTGGGATTTGGAAAACTAAGTGAGTTCCATACTTTTGACATTTAAGAATTTATTATTTGACATGAGGGATACCTTCATTACAGATTTTGGCAAACAACATAATTGGGCGTCTTCTAATGATAAACGGGAAAATCTGAGCGAATCAGAACTGAGCCAGAGGAAGAAGAAGAGCACGGACACGAAGTTGAAACGAGTCAAAAAGCAGTTTCTTTGGAGAGTCTTTCTCTGTGTACTTAGGAAGAAGAACCTAACGACTTATCCCACAAGTCCTCTACTGCACTCGAGGATACCATGAACCCTTCTACAGCCAATCAGAACTCCACAACTGATTCCCCCAGAAGACAAGACGTAACAGATGAACATGGATCAGAAACAGACCCTCCACAAATCCCATCACAAAATGTGCAAACTTGCAAAACTAATCACATGCTTACAGCTTCTGGACATGTGAGTCCCGAACCAACTGCTCATATATTTACTATAGCGCAACTGCCAAACAATGATCATCCAACTGTGCCAACTGCGCCCTAAAATGCTCATTTCCTGAAGTCTTTTGTTTAGAGTAAAGATATACAAAACTGTATTTGTGAGTTTTTAGGCACTTTTTTTTTTAACATAAAATGATTTTATTTGTGTAGATTGTGTCTACAAACTTGGTTAGGTTGATACTTTGAACTCGTGAAGCGATGCATGTCATGTGTAATCAGAATAAAGTGGATCATATTATCAACATGGACGGTGCTGGTTCTGGTGGATCATACAAAACTGGTTCTGGTTCTTGTTTCTTTCATCTAATAATAAAATTTCTCTTGAAATGGTTTTGTTTTATTATTAGTCAAATGTTTAAAGTAACATAACTAGTTTTCACATAGCATTTTCTGCCAAAGAAATTTAGTCATGTTGTTTAGCAAAAAGTGAGGTTTACTTGTTTGCTTTGTATGTTCAGATTTCGTTTTATTAAAGTACTCAATATAAACATTTCTTGCCTAATTTAATCTTGACTCGATGAAAGTAAATTTATGAGATTTTTTCGTGTGCATAACCATAAATACGGTAAACTTAACTACTGTGATTACCGTATTTATACATGAGCGTATACTTTTTCGGATGTGAATAGTCTTTCTTCAATAGTAAACACATGTACATTACACATGATCATATCTTCACAAGTGAATAAAGGTTATATTTTGATTATTTAAGTTTTGTAAAAATATCTTCGCTCGTGAAAATTATGAGTAAAGATTTAAGCTTTGGTCTTACAAGCGTACTTTTTATACTAGAAGTGTAAAAATAGGAGATACTGATGTTTAATAAACTATTATTTAAGTTTTATAAGAGTATCTTCACATGTGAAAATTATAAACAAGGATTAAAGCTTTGATCTTACTAGCATATTTTTATACTAGAAGTGCAAAAATAAGATATATTTATGTTTAATAAACGAGGGGGCCATTCATGTGAGAAATCTAATTTTTGTGAGAAGGTGAGAACTAATCTTAGCCACTCATTTTATCCTTCGTTAGTTTTCAATTTTCACATGTGAAAAAAAAATTTCACATGTAAATTTTTTTTTTCATTTTCTTCACATGTGAAATGTAAAATTTCTTTTCATTTTTTTTCACATGTGAAAAAAAATTTTCACATGTAATTTTTTTTTTTCATTTTTTTCACATGTGAAAATTAAAAAATTTCACATGTGAAATTTTTTTGACATGTCACGAAAAAAAATTTCGAAAAAAAAAATTCGATTTTCACATGTGAAATTTTTTCATTTTTTTCACATGTGAAAATTGAAAATTTTCACATGTGAAAAAAAAAATTCACATGTAAATTTTTTTTTTTCATTTTTTTCACATGTAAAAATTGAAAAATTTCTCATGTGAAATTTTTTTTTTCACATGTGAAAATTGAAAATTTTTTCATTTTTTTCACATGTGAAAAAAAATTTTCACATGTAATTTTTTTTTTCATTTTTTTCATATGTGAAAATTGAAAAATTTCACATGTGAAATTTTTTTGACATGTCACGAAAAAAAATTCCGAAAAAAAAATTTAGAAAAAAAAAATCGGAATTTTTTTTTCGGAATTTGTTTTTTTCACATGTGAAAAATGACGAAAAAAAATCGAAAATTTTTTGAAATTTTTTGAAATTTTCAGAAAAATTGGTTAACTAGTATTAGTCATTAGATCAAAATTAACGAAATATAAAATGAGTGGCTAGAATCCCTTCTCACCTTCTCACAAAAATATGACTTCTCATTTGAACGCTTGACTAATATACGATTCTTTAAATTTGTAAGAATATATTCGCGCATGAAAATTATGATCAATGATTGAAGCTTTGATCATACTAGCGTATTTGTTAATTTAGAAGTGTAAAAATAGGAGATACTGATGTTTGATAGAAGATTATTTAAGTTTTGCAAGAATATCTTCACGTGTGAAAATTATGAGCAAATATTGAAGCTTTGATATTACTAGCATACTTTCTATACTAGAAAAGTAAAAACAGGAAATATTGATGTTTAATAGATGATTATTTAAGTTTGTAAGAATATCTTCGCGCATGAAAATTATGAGAAAAGATTGAAGCTTTGATCTTCTAGCGTACTCTTTATACTAGAAGTGTAAAAATGGTAGATATTAATGTTAAATAGACGCTTATTTAAGTTTTGTAAGAATATCTTCACATATGAAAATTCTGAGCAAGGATTTAAGCTTTGATCTTACTAGCGTACTCTTTAATCTAGAAGTATAAAAATATGAGATATTGATGTTTAATATACGATTATTTAATTTTTGTAAGAATATCTTCACATGTGAAAATTTTGAGCAAGGATTGAATGATTTTACTCGCATATTTTTATACTAGAAGTGCAAAAACAGAAGATATTGATGTTTAATAGACGATTATTTAAATTTGTAAGAATATCTTCGCGTGTGAAAATTATGAGAAATAATTGAATCTTTGATCTTACTATGGTACTTTTTATACTAGAAGTGTAAAAATAAGAGATATTGATGTTTAATAGACGATTGTTTAAGTTTTGTAAGAGTATCTTCACATGTGAAAATTATGAGCAAGAATTTAAGCTTTGATGTATTTTTTATACTAAAAGTGAAAAGTAGGAGATATTGATGCTTAATAGATGATTATTAAGTTTTGTAAGAAATATTTTCGCGCGTGAAAATTTTGAGCTAGTATTAAGGCTTTGATCTTGATGATGTTTAATAGAGGATTATTTAAATTTTGTAAGAATATTTTCACGTGCGAATAAACTTTATTCACTAGTAAATACATGAACATTTATACACGAGCATATACATTTATCTTCATGTGTGAATAAACTTTCTTCACTAGTAACCACACGTACACCTGCATAAATTTTTCTTTGCGCGTTTATAAACTTTCTTCACTAGTAAGTACGTGTACATTTATACACTGCATATACATTTATCTTCGCGTGTGAATTAACTTTCTTCACTAGTAAATACATAAACATGTATACATGAGCATATACATTTATCTTTGCATGTGAATTAATTTTCTTCAATAGTAAATACACGTACATTTATATATTTTTTTCTTCGCGTGTGAATAAACTTTCTTCACTAGTAAATACACGTGCATTTATACATGAGTATATACTTTTTTCTTCGCGTGTGAATAAAATTTCTTCCTAGTAAATACATGTACATTTATCTTCGCGTGTGAATAAACTTTATTCACTAGTTAACAAATGTACATATCTTCGCGTGTGAATAAAATTTCATTTCTAGTAAACACTCGTACATTTATACACTTTTTTCTTCGCATGTGAATAAACTTTCATTACTAGTAAACACTAGTACATTTATACATGATCATATACATTTATCTTTGCATGTGAATACACGTTATTCACTAGTAAATACACAAACATTTATACATGAACATATACATTTATCTTCACATGTGAATAAATTTTCTTCAATAGACAATAGTAAATACATGTACATTTATATAATTTTTTTTCATTTCGTGTGAATATAATTTCTTCACTAGTAAATACAAGTGCATTTATACATGAGTATATACTTGTTTCTTCGCATGTGAATAAAAAAATTTCCTAGTAAATACACAAACATTTATACACAAGCATATACATTTATCTTCACATGTGAATAAATTTTCTTCAATAGTAAATACATGTACATTTATATAATTTTTTTCATTTCGTGTGAATAAAATTTCTTCACTAGTAAATACACGTGTGTTTATAAATGTATACACGTACATTTGTATACATTTATCTTCGCGTATGAATAAACTCTATTCGCTACTAAATACATGCACATTTATAAATTTTTCTCTTCGCGTATGAATAAACTCTATTCGCTACTAAATATGTCTTATAGCTTGGACACATGTGAAAATATGTCTCGTAGTTTTTAAAGATGCCTGAACAACATGGTCCATTTGTCACTTGTGAAAATATTTGTCTCGTAACTTGGTCACATGTGAATATATATATCTTGTAGTTTTTTAAGATTCGAACAACTTTGTCACTTGTGAAAATATATGTTTATCTCGTAGCTTATTAATATGCGTAACTTGAAAATATATTCACATGTGAAAATATGTCTTATATATGTCTCGTAGATTTTAAAGACGCGTGAACAACTTAGTCATATATGAAAATATATGTCTCGTAACTTGGTAACATGCGAAACTATATATCTCTTAGCTTACTAAGATGCGTGAATAACTTGGTCACATGTGAAAATACATGTCTCGTATCTTACTAAGATGCATGAATAACTTGGTCACTTCCCATCTGTACCAAGTTTCCTTGTGGCATAATGACCTTTTCATCAACAACAGGAAGATGTTATTACTATTCAACTCAAACCATATAGTAAACAATCAATTAGTGAAAGATTCCAACATTATCGAAAATATAACATAGGACCACAAATTAAGAAAAAAAAACAGGTATGAACTATGAAGTACAAGGCTTAACTTTTGATATCTTTCTAAATTTACTAAATAATTTATAGCTAACATCTAGTATTACAAAACATAATGACGATAATAATATACAGTAACATATATTCAGTAGAACTATTTATCCATATATACTAAACCAGCACATGTATGATGTACCCATAAATGGCTAGAAACTGCCACCTCTGCCAAAAATTTAAGCCAAAGAAGATAGATTACCAATGAGCCATCCATGATCCCCGTATTCTTTGAATCAAACTGTGTGTTTGGTTAGGGGTTTCTAGAACCAACCAGTCCATAGCAGCGGAAGAACCCATATCAGTGACTGATTTAAGTGATTCCGAAAGCCGGTTGAGCAGATTTATCAGTGCAATCACTTCATTCCTTTGCAACTGCAGCTGCACACCAGTAAAAATAAAGTTACAAAAGCACACAATGAGACTTTAATTCTTAAGAACCATTAAACGTAGAATTGTTATATTTTAAAAATGAAAAACCTGTAGCATACGATACTTACAGGCTGCTCTGGCTGGTTGTGACCATCAACAGAGAATAGAATTTTTAATGCAGTTCCGAGGCTGAGAACCTGAAGTTTCCCCCATAGACAACACTTTTCACACCCTACACAGTCCATAAGGGCACTGCAACATGTCCAAGTAAAAGTTACAAACAGGAATTTACAGCATCACAATTCGCAAGACATATACATGAAAAAATAAATTACATCAAATATCTTGAAACTCTTCGTACACAACTCTATCCAAAAAATAGTCCACTCCTAAGTTGAATTTAATACTTTACAATCACTTCTTATTTTGTATCTAGAACTCTAGAAGAATATCTCTTCCAAAAATTTTGACTAAGTTTAGAGCCTCATGTACTTAATTAAGGTGGCAAAACGTTCAGGGCCGGTGGCTAACGGGTTCAAGTAAAAACTGGGTAAGTATTGTACAGATCAGAACAGCCCAGGCTAGGATAATTTAATCCGAGACACTTACTGTGACTGTTTCACATTTTCTGGTATAAAGTTTGGGGTAAACGTTGATCACAAAAACAATATAATTTTAAGGTACATAAAGAAATAAAATGGCTTAAAGTGGTTTCATGGCTTTATGCATTTGAAATACACTTTGGGGATGACTTTCATATTTACCCGGATACCCTATTAGAGAAGTAGCTCAAACGACCCATTTTTAAGTAGATAGTAAATTTGTCACCTCTGATTTTTATGTTAAAAACATTCGACGCTCAAAAGCCAGCAAGAAAACTACATTTTGTTGGGCTATAAGGCATACCACAGTTAAGATTTAAAAATGAACCTAATGTTTCTAAACTGCTTCTAGATCTGTTGCTTCAACTCGGGTCCACTTTGTCCTTGCCATAGTTTAGCCTCATCAAAGGGAAGAGGGCATGCAACTTGCAATTTGGGATTATGTACTAATTGTCGAATCAAGGAATGGGCTTTCAGGTCCTCCAAATGGTTACCAGTGTCATACTCGGTCTCTTCTAAGTAAGGGGCTGCCTGTAATACATACAAGACACACAAACAATCATTTGTGAGAAAAAAAAAACTGATAAATATTGATGATTTTTCAAGGGTTGTGATTGTACTCACTTTCTTCATGGCTCTAAGAACGAAGACAAAAGTAAAATACAAGTTTTGTACACGCTCAGGATGCTTCAAGACACGATCATGCATCAACTGAAGATTTGCACCCCACTGAAATGCAAACAACGAATACTCAGTTTAGGTCCTGATTTAACTTTTACGATGCGATATACAATTTCTAGAGGTGGCCTTGCTTATTATGATTGAGACGCTTCAGGTTATGTTTCATCTCCAATGGGTAGAACGGTTAAAGAAAATATTGTATAGAAAGAAACAGTTCGAACGGATCCATAGTGTATTTCTAATGCATAAATCCTCCCATCTAAATAAAGAAGGCCAGCTGAAAAGTTATACTATAAACCACATTCATGTTCCAATTCTTAGGTCACTGACTGAGCTGCTACAAACTAATATTTGGACAAACAATAGGTACTTGAACTAGTATTTAGAGTAACTGTCCTTGATAAATATCATTGAAAAATAGATTAATCTATGCTGAAACATTGAAAAATTAGGGCTCCTGGCAGTATTCATCTTAAAAGAATCCGTTCACCTTCTACATCTGATTGCATCAATATTGAGACCTTTCTATAATATTAAAACGAGCATCGATTTATCAATTCCTTAATCTAACACATTTTCAAATCATTGCTTAGAATTCTGATAGACACGATTTTTCAAAAAGATTACTGCATCATAGCAAATCTAACATTTATTACTGACTTAAGAAAAAATTAATCTCAAGTCTACGGTCCAACAAACTTGCACAGGGTTTTGCTTCTTAGTTAATGTAGGCTTATCACAATATTTCTAGTCAAAAAAAGGCATATGCTTCAAGATTATCCCACTGGCCAACTGAGCTTGTTGATTAAGGTTAAGAGATAGTAAATATTCTTAGTTCATATACTACACATCATCTCCTTAAGGTCATCACTACTATTTGTGTGTTTCTGATATGTAATGGATCAATCATGACCGCACACTTATCAACTTACTCACTTTGACATTCTTAGCCATAAGATAGCTCAGTAAACATGTTTAACCATTAAGTGAATGAGAATCAAATTGAAGAGTTACAAACTCAGAATCCATTGACCGATTTTTAGTAAATCGAACAACTTGTCCAAGTAAAATTTTACAAGGAACAGATAGGAAATTATCAAATAATTATGAAATTGCTAAGGGACCATTCCAGCATTTCACCCTATAGTTAGTTACTGACTTTAGGCTGTTAAAAGTCCTTTTATGTTATCATATGGCTTAAAAATCCTTTTAGTATATTTAACGTGCTAAGTCATATAAAAGTAAATGCTATGGGAAATGCAATGAAAAGAGACTCACCTACTTTCTTCCAACATTTGCCCTTGAATTTCCCAACAGCCTGTTTTAGCATCTCGTCCTTTAAGTTTAGTGAGATTATTCTATTCCATGTTCATTGCAGTAGTCTCTTTACCACAGGAAACACCAACCATAGAAATTGGAGCAATGCTCTCAACCTGAAAATCCAAAGGGAGATGGAAAGGCATCAGTTACTATTACAGACCTCAAGATAAGTCTCACAAAGTAGTGCAAACTGAACAACTTATATGCACCTGTTAATTTCAACATATAGAAAGGACCCATCAAACAGAGAGAAAACACACCTTATGTCTTTTACCAGAAGGGAATGCACCAGTTGTAGAACCCTATCCACATTTTGAACACGATTCTGCTTTGGTCCATCTACAGTGGGAGAAACACATAGCTTAAGATCAAGATTGTGACCACTTGCTGCACCAACAAAAAAATCAGATCATGAGCACATCAACAAATAGTAACCTTTATTTACCGGGTCTTTTGACCTTTTACCCAAAAAAAAAACAAAAACAAATAGTAACCTTGCATTAAGTTGGGAAAAGGCAATTCATTAGAAATGGTGACTACAGGACTTTAAGCAATCAATACTACCTTCAACCCTTCCAGCCAAATTCTTATACGTCGCCCCATATGTTCTCGGCTCAAAGTTGGTGACAGCTTCCCTTCCGTTATAGTTAATAGCAGCTTGGTCATAAGCCCTGGTTCCAGAAAAGAAACTAGTTATTATGTTTGAGCATGCACACTACAAACTTGAGATATCTGATGCTGACAGTTTTAACTATTTTTATGGCTGCTGATCCAAATGTTTTTGTTATGGGTGAAGAGGTGATTGTATTATATTGTAAAAGTTGTAGCTCTTTTTTTTCCCCCTCACTTCTCTCACGCTCATCTTCTTTTTGTATGTGCAGGTTGGAGAATACCAGGGTGCATACAAGGTTAGAATTATTAGACAAGTACGGACCTGAAAGGGTTGTTGATACGCCTATCACAGAGGTTCTGAACTTATTCCTATTAGTGTTAGTAGATTTAATAACTTTTCTTTAGATCTCACTCGACGATATATGAACATCTGAACCAGACGGACTTCCGGCCCCTAACAAGAATCCTTCTTGTTTGAACCGTAATAACTGAGACCATAATCTTCCACTAGCAAGATCAATCTGGGCCTGGGCACTTCTCATGTCAATCTCTTCACCCGCTCCTCCTGTGAGGTCAACAAGTGCGTCTTGGACTAGTCCTCCTTCTAGTGCCTCATAGGACCCGTGCAGCTTGGCGTATGCTTTTTCTAATAATGAAACCCATAGCTCATTCCCCTTTTTACTTGTGGCAAAAGCTGGTTTCCCCGGTGATTCGCACGGGACCCAATCATCAATAACAACAGGAACCCATTCTCCCTTCAGAGACAAAAGAATCATGAGTTACGACGCTATAATATGCTATAATAAATAAACCAGAATAAAGTGACAGTAAAGCCGGGATGCACACCAACGGAAGTAATGCAGCTAGAAAATCGGTCTTTTCAGGAACATCGTCATCCCTAGAGGTCACAACCTCCAGATACGATGCGCCACAAAGATTGGAAAACGCGCATTTAGGACTCCAAGTGCCCGCTCAATTACGTTTCAAAGTTTTGCATGCGCGTGATTGAATTTTTTTTACTGCTCATTGCACATTTCGAAGATTGGAAAACTCGCTTTTAGTCCAAGTCATAACAGATTACTCTTAAAAGTTAAAGATTAGACATGTCATAACAGATTGCTCTTAAAAGTTAAAGATTAGACAAGTCATAGCAGATTGCTAATAAAAAGTCCAAGTCATAAATTAGCCATTATATATCAACCTTGCACATTTTAATAACAGATTGCTAATAAAAAGATTAGACATGTCATAAAGATATCAAATGCTAACAATAAAAATCTATGGTATGGACCAACTTGACTAAACTATGTATATGCGACTACACAAAAACATGAGTTACAATTATTGCTATTAGTCATAACCCAAGTACCAATCTGGGAAGCAAACCTTTTTTGTGTTTTGTCATTTTCTAGTTTAAGAATTTATGCAATATGGTGTAGTTTAGAAGAACAATACTTCAAGTTTAAACCTGTTTGGCCCATTCCCTTAAAGCTAAATTGTACCCATTTGAGATAAACACAGGCCAAATTCTCTCTAATTAGTAAATGGGTAAAAGCTGTTGCCTCTACTTTTTTTTTCCTTCCATTTCTCAGTTTCCTTGAAAGTTTGGTTCTAAAGTGACTACTTTTTTCTTTCTTGCATCTTTAGTCAATTCGAGAATGGGTGTTCAGGAGTGTTTGTAATGTTGATATCCTCAAGATCACCAAAGGTTATTAAACAAAGAGCCCATATCATAATTATCAAAACCCAACCTCACATACTCAGACAACACAATCTTAGCATGTTCTTCAGACAACACAATCTTTTCATGGTCAAAAATCCAAACACCCTAGTCTATAAGAATGACCAACTTCCCAACCAAAAAATGCCATACCTCAAAATTGATTCCGGTTTCTAGAATAAAACGTACCTCCTTAGGCCACAAGGGTGCTAGTTGTGGTTGACTCGCTGCAACAGTGAGAAAAATGTATTAGTACGCAATGTAGTAACTTGTCAAATTAAACTCCGAACAATAATGCATCAAATGAATTGTGACAAATCTTAAGTTAATTCCAGAATACTATTGACTTTGTTTTATTGTTTCACCAATTTTATCTCAGTTTCATAATGTATAGCACGTATCAACTCAAGTCAGAATACCAATGCTTGCATATAACCAGATACTTCAAGTGCTTTTTTGACTTGGTTAATATCTTAATACCACATTACACAAACATGCTTGTTACTGTCAATGGCTCAAGAACCATTTGGATGTACTGCTCCATAATACAAATTAGAAGTATTGTGTACTGCTCCAGAATACACCTATTTGGATGTACTGGTCTCATAACATACGTTATTACACATAGAAGTATGAGTTGGAGTACTGCTCAAACACAATTCTGATTCAGAATCTCGGGTTCGCCAGAATGCAAGTCGCCATAAATAAACAGAAATTATCAAACAACAAATGTCAAAGCAAATGAAGCATGAGCTAAACATATACAAACATGCACTGTTGGTGTCATGGAACGTCTGCCCCCCACATTTTAATACTCGCATCTGAATACTTAAGAAATTACATGTAAGATGACCACTAAATGATGACATAAACTTCATCAACCCTGGTTGTGTTGGCCACAAATACCACATCAAAGAACCCGACTCGACCACATAAATAATCAATACAACATGCCTCAATAGGCCAGAACAGTCACTGTTGTATCCTAGAATATATGTTCTCCTAGAATATATGTTCTACACTTCTACTGCATCACCACATCAGTGCCATGAAAATGAGAACACTTATTGTTGCATCTGCACTTTTTTGAGGGCATATTTTTAAGCATACATTCTCAGAGTCAAACCAAAAAGGAGGATGAAGAATATATTAGTAAAAAAAGAACTAAAACAAGAAAAATCAGTTACTAAGCAGTTACTGTACGAATTAAGTCTGGTATTTCAAAAAAATTGACACCTTAAGCTGATCTATAAATGGTAGGTGCACAAAATTGACACCTTAAGTTGAAACAATGTTCAACGAAATACAGTTGGTATGTTTAAGTTCCACTCGATATATTATGTTCGTAATTACATGATTTTAAAAGATTGCATTGAACAAATTATCTCTATTGCATTCAACAAAGAATCCATTATTCGATATTCTACTAACAATATAGATTCCAAAATTTACTGTAAAACGGATAAGTCTGTACTCTCAATGGCATTATTCCATGGAGCAGACAGAGCGGCTAGTCACATTTACAAAGGAAATCTTAGGAAAAGCATAACCTGTTAGTTGTATGTTTTTTTTTCTCAAGGATTGTTAACTGATAAAGTCAATCTTATGTTATAGATCAAACGGGTCAAATGCGACAAATACAACCCGACTACCAAAGCAAAATATGAAAGATATAGCTTAACAGAAAACGGGTCAAAAGGTGAATCCATACAACGTCTGTAATCAACTTATTCAGAATTTCAGATTATTCGTAATCTAACACTAACTATAAAAAAAGGTAAAGAATTTCAAATAGAAAGTGTTTCTAGTCAACCAAACCAACCCACCCATTTCAATGCCACAAATTACTTAACTTGCCTGGTCGTTCTGCCACCTCTAAAAACACCTTATTTTCCTTGGAAATTTAAGTCAAATATGTAGTGTGTTAAAAATAAAGGGTCGTCAAATGTGATGTGGTTGCTCTACCCTGCTCACATTGCAACACTTTTAAGGACCGCCCCTCCTGTCTTGGCTTAAGTACCAGCTCTTCTTAGTGATGCCAATAATCTCATTTTCATATTTAAGGCTGGTAGTGTAATACCTTCCTATTTGATCCTAAATTTAAAAACATATATTAGCGCTACATGTGGCAAATTTGACCCATTTTACTTATGATATTCTTCACACGCATGGATACTCTAACTAAGCTTAAACCCGCGAATAATCTAAAAACTTCGTTCCTTACTAATAGTCTTTACATGTGAAGATACTCTAAATAAACTTAAATCCGCTAATAATCACAAAACTTCATTATTACCATTCTTCACACGCGAAGATAATCTAAATAAACTTAAATTCGCTAATAATCTCAAAACTTCATTACTTATCGATATTCTTCACACGTGAAGATACTCTAACTAAACTTAAATAATCAAAACATCCGCTAATAATCTCAAACTTCATTACTTACTGATATTCTTCACACGCGAAGATACTCTAACTAAACTTAAATCCGGTAATAACCTCAAAACGTCATTACTCACTTATATTCTTCACACGCGAAGATACTCTAACTAAACTTAAATCCGCTAATAATCTCAAAACTTCATTATTTATTGATATTCTTCACATGCGAAGATGCTCTAACTTCATTCCTTACTGATAATCTTCACATGTGAAGATAATTTTACTAAACTTAAATCCGCTTATAACCTAAAAACTTTATTACTTAGTGATATTCTTCACCCGCGAAGATACTTTTAATATACTAAAATTATAAAAAAAAAAAAAAACGCTGATCTCGATATTCTTCACATGTGACTAAATTCATAATATCAAATAATCTCTAATTTATGCAATCTAAATCATCTTGGAACATCAAATAACTAATTTGTAACCTATTCTTTCACAAACGCATCAAAATTTACAATTCTAAACTAATTTTATTAAAATTAATTAAATAATAATAAAATATAACAATTACTTGAAAAGTGTAGTCTGATTTAAACAAAGCATCTTCGTCACTAATTTCAGCTCCTCTGGTTCAATTTCATCCAAATCCTCATTTTCTTCATTCATATTTTTCCGATTGCTGTGATTGTTGTGGTTGAACGACGGTGACATACGCTTGTTGAACGACGGTGACAAACGGTGGTTGAACGACGGTGACATAGGTGGTTGAATAACAGTGATATGCTGTGGTTGAATGAAGGTGATATGCGGTGGTTGAACGATGGTGATCTGTGGTTGTTGCACGACGGCGATATGCGGTGGTTGAACGACGGTAATATGTGGCGGTTGAATGAAGGTGATCTGCTTTGGTAGTCGGTATTTATGAATGGAGATGATTGAAGATCAGTGGTTGTGGTTGTTGAACCATCGTGTAGAAGATATTTATTCTGGGGAGAGATTGCGTGTGTTTCACCTTCAACTTTGTGTTGTGTGTGTATTTTTTTTTATAGTACGTATGGGAATATTTAGGTACTTAGTGTAAATTGAAGTTTGATCTTAACCGTTAGATTAAAAAAAAAGGAGGGATTAGATGGATGGCTATGATCTCTTCTCGCATTCTCACAAAAATTAGATTTTTCACAAGAATGGCCCCCTATATATATATATATATATATATATATATATATATATATATATATATATATATATATATATATATATATATATATATATATATATATATATTACTTTATTCTCGTTTGTAATGTGTGCAATCCCGAGGTCTCGGGTTCGATACTAGTCATTTACATATTAATATTTATACGTAACTTTTAACAGCTCCCACTCGTATATCTATTAATAGTAAAATGACATTGGTTGGCGTCTTGCAACACTCCAATGCCCCCAGTTCGACCCGAGCTAGGTTTCCTGGAAAAACCTTTAATGATTCATCGTTATTATTATCCTTTCGCTTATAATACTACATTAATAAAGATGTGAGGTTCTTTATTAAATTTTGTTTCTCGTCTCTTTATGATTGAACAAAATTACCAAAACATCTGAACGTATTCCAGATAAACTTTGGGCGTGGCCACGCAAACATTTTGTTAACCCTACGAGGGGCCCAGCAGTATTAAACTTCTAAACAAATAAGAAGGAATGAATTCTCTCTTGACTACAAGAATAACCCATGAACTTCGCAACACTTCTGAAAACAACCCTTATGACTTCCAATTACGGTAAGCGGTAGATTGTCTCACAAAAATGCACTACATCCATGACACTTATCTGGTATCTCAAGTCTGAGGATAACTTTAAATATGATTCTCATAATTAATTTTAAATCATATTGTTGGGATGAGTCCAATACTCAATTCATTGAATATCATGTGAAATTGGTATGACTACGCATCAATATACTTTCAAGTATATCCTTAACCAATACTCAAAATTGTCTTAGTTTAATGATATTCCCATATTATTAATCGACAACGGACTATTTAGAATAATAAATTATTCATGGATCTTAAACATGCAAATATAGGATATATTATTAAGACAATGAATGAATAAACATAAACAATACTTTATTTCATTAAAATAATAATTGTACATTACATCCCTTATCCAAATACTAATCACAAATGGGCATAAAACTTTCAGCTAATTTAAGTCCTATTCCTTCAGCATGCTTGTAAAGCTTGGTGCCAGGTAAAGGCTTTGTAAATTGATCAGCTAAGTTTTCATCTGTGTGAACTTTGAGCATTTCGATTTCACCTATCTCAACTTGTTCTCTGACATAGTGGTGCTTAATCGGGAAATGTCTGGTGCCTTTCATGATTCCAGGTTCATTGGCAAATGTAATTGCAGCTGAGTTGTCACAATACATTTTTATAGGTCGTTGAATCGAAGGCATAACCCCAAGCCCTGAAACAAACTTCCTAATCCAAACAGCTTCCATTGCAGCTTCTGAAGCAACTATATACTCACTTTCTGTAGCAGACATTGCTAGTACACTCTGCTTTTTGCTCCTCCAATCCACAGCTCCTCCATTAATGAGAAAAACATAACCAGTCTGAGACTTCGTATCATCTTTATAACCTTTCTAAGAAGCATCGCAGTAACCTGTAACATCAAGTTCTGCAGATGGAGTACCCCCATAAACTAAGAACATCTCTTTAGTAGCCCTAAGGTACTTAAGAATATTCTTAACAGCAGTCCAGTGTTTTTCACCTGGATTCTGCTGATATCGACTGGTTAAATTCTGAGCAAACGCCACATCCGGCCTTGTGCTTTTCACCGCATACATAATAGATCCCACAGCCGAAGCATAAGGGACTCTCTTCATGCGTTGCACCTCTTCAGGTGTTGAAGCACAAACTTTCTCGCTCAAGCCATGTTGCTCTTGCATCGGCAAATATCCTTTCTTGGAATTTTGCATATTGAATCTCTTCAATATTTTATCAATGTAAGCACTTTGGCTTAATCCAATTAATCGCTGAGATCTATCTCTATATATCTTAATTCCCAGAATAAATGCAGCTTCCCCTAAATCTTTCATAGAAAAACAACCTCCAAGATATGCCTTAACCTTTTGCAAACTTGGAATATCGTTTCCCATGATCAATATGTCATCGACATATAATATAAGGAAAATTACATTACTCCCACTAGCTTTGTGATATACACATGGATCATCAAGATTTTGAGTGAATCCATACTTTTTAATTTACTATCAAATCTCTTATTCCATTGTCGTGATGCTTGCTTTAATCCATAAATGGATCTTTTAAGCTTGCATACACGATCTGGGAATTCTGGATTCACAAACCCCTCAGGCTGCGCCATATAGATGTCTTCATCTAGGCGACCATTTAAGAAGGCGGTTTTGACATCCATTTGCCAAATCTCATAGTCATAGTAAGCAGCTATGGCTATAAGAATCCTTATTGCCCTTATGTCAGCTACAGGAGAAAAGGTCTCCTCATAATCAACACCAAAAGTTTGAGTATAGCCTTTAGCTACCAAACGGGCCTTATAGGTGTGTACAATGCCATCCATATAAGTCTTTTTCTTGTAGAGCCATTTACTCCCAACTAGCTTGGCACCCAGAGGTAGATCTTCTTCTTCCCAGACTTCATTGTCTTTCATGGATTGCATTTCCCCATTCATAGCTCCCTGCCATTTTTCCTTTTCAGGACTATTCATAGCAGCTTTATAACTTGTAGGTTCATCAAGTTCCCCTATCAAGTTGTCATCACACTCCATGTTTAGACATAGATGTGTAGGAGCCTTTACAGATCTAGATGACCTGCGAATGGGAACCACTTCAACTTCTGGTGGAGGACCTAAACTTTCAGGTTCTTCAGGAAGTTGGCTAGTGTTTTCAGAAGGTGCTACATCTTCATGATTGTCTTCCAGATCATATACTCTCCCACTGAATTCTTGAGATATGAGCTCCTTTTCTAAGAAGTCTCCATACCTTGCAACAAAAACTTTGTTTTCAGTTGGGTAATAAAAGTAGTATCCCATAGTTTCCTTAGGGTATCCTACGAAGATGCACTTTACAGATCTTTGTTGGAGTTTGTCTGCTGAGTCACGTTTAATATACGCCTCACAACCCCAGACCTTTAGATAAGACAAGTTAGGAGCTTTTCCAGTCCATAACTCATATGGAGTCTTATCAACCTTCTTTGTTGGAACCATATTTAAAATGCGAACCGCAGATTCCAAGGCATAATCCCAAAACGAGTAAGGAAGAGTTGTTAGATTAAACATAGATCGTATCATGTCTTGCAATGTACGATTCCTTCTCTCAGATACACCAGTTTATTGTGGAGTATATGGAGAAGTAAGGTGCTGGACAATTCCCTCATTTGCTAAGTAATCTATAAACTCTTGACTCGGGTATTCACCACCTCTATCGGATCGAAGAGCTTTAATCTTCTTTCCAAGTTGCAACTCTACTTTTGCTTTAAACACTTTGAATGTTTCAAATACCTCATGTTTATGTTTAAGTAAATAAACATAACCATAACGGCTGTAATCATCCGTAAATGTTAAGAAGTAGCTAGCACCTCTCCTTGACACATGTCTAAGTGGTCCACACACATCTGTGTGTATAAGACCAAGTAGATCATTAGCCCTTTCAATCCTATTTTTAAAGGGTTTCTTAGTCATCTTCCCAGCAATGCAAGATTCGCACTTATCATATGATTCATCATTGATATTTTCTAAAAGCCCATCATGTTGCAGCTTTTTCATGCGATCTTTGCCAATGTGAGCAAGTCGACAATGCCAAAGATAAGATGAATCCAGACCTTTCTTGATTCTCTTATTGTTGAAGCTATGCATTGAATTATTTTTAACAAAAGCATTATCATTATCATTCATATCAATTTCAAAGACACCATTCACAACAATAGCATTAAAATAAAAAACACCATTTAAAGAAACTGAAATTCCATTGCTAGAAATAGTATGATGAAAACCAAGGTTCAACAAACATGAAAATGAAATTACACCTCTAACAATTGACGGTGCATAATGACAATTATTTAAAGATAGTACTAGGCCCGAAGGCAACACTAAATCAAAAACTCCTATAGCTTCAACTCTTGCATGCGCTCCGTTACCAACGTGCAAGAATTGTTGTCCATAGGCCAGCTTTCTCTCAACTCTAAACCCCTACAAGGTATTGCAAATATGAAAGCCACATCCCGTATCATATACCCATGAACTCAATTTAGGAGTAAGAGTGAATAATTCAATCATAAAGAACGCACCTGATGAGCTGGGGTTACCAGTTTCATTCCCCTGCTTCTTGAGTCGCAAATCATGAATGTAGAGAGGGCAATTGCGCTTCCAATGTCCCTTTTCATGACAATGTTGACAAGCCTGATCCTTCTTGTTTGGCGGATTCACCTTGTTCTCCTTAGGCTGATTTTTCTTCATCTTGGGTTGAGGTTGATAGGCCATGACCTGCTTGCCTTTATCACCTTTCCCCTTGCCTTTGTTCACATGCGATTTCTTCTGGATTCTCTCCCCATGAATTGCCAACACTTGTGGGGTAGGAGCCTTGACCTTGGCTGGTAGACTTTTCTCATAATCAACAAGCAGTGCGAGTAATTCTGAGATTGTCTTCCCCGAGCAGTGCATGTTGAAAGTCTGCACAAAACCAGCAAAGTCCTTATTAAGGGCCCTGTTGATCAAGTGCACTTGCACATTCTCAGGGTAACCAAATCCAATTCTGTGAAGCTGATCAAAAGATTCCTTCATCTCAGTCACATAATCTTCAACTGGTTTACCATCACCATGCTTGCAGTTGTGTAGCTTGTCAAGTTCATCATACAATTCAACTGCAGGAGGTTTCTCAAAAGACTACTGAAGTACTTCAAGCATATCTTTTGGGAAAAAGTACTCAAACTTCTTTTGTAACTGAGCACTCATGCTAGTGAGCATTAAACAAACAACCTCATTAAACTTAGCATGTTTCTCCCTCCAAGCCGCCTTAACTGCTTCTGATTCAGTAGCAGCAGGCTCAGCTGGGCATTCATCGGTCAAGTAATTCATCTTACCAGTCGACCTCAAGACAATTCTAAGCGAACGGTACCAATCATTGAAATTCTTTCCAGTCAATTTTTCCCTCTCAAGATGACTCTTGAAAGCAGAAATCACAGATGGGGTATCGGGTTGAGCCATATCTACAGATAAAAGTTCAAACATTAGTATTTTCGATAATAAATATCTTCAAGAAAATAAAATACCCATAGCTATATTCATATAACCACCAAAATTTTTCTTGAAAACCTAGGACCTAACTTTACATAGTTCCACCACATCAGTTGATCTGCTAGTGGTGAAAGTACAAAAGATAGTAATCTGTCGAACAATAATTGGCAAACAAGATTTCCAATTCCTAGATCATTATGGGAATTACATCAAATTGATTCATCAATTTGCCTTGTAAGCATGTTTCATCCCATCTCATGCCTTAAGTTCTAGGTCTCACGCACAACTTAATTAAGTCGTCTACCTTAGAAACTGTAAAATTACAATTATGGTCTCACGCGTTAAAAGAATTTTACCTTGTTATAGTAATTTAGCCTAGGTCTCACGTTTACTAAATTAAAATTCCAAGTGTTCCTTATAGATAGATGACATGTAACTTAAATTATAAGGGTATTCAATTTTGATATGTAAATCAAAATATGTATAAAGATGCATGCACTCATCTTTATAGCATAATTTTTCAAAACCTTTTTATTACCAATTCGCGAAACTAATACACAAAGTTTTACTTGAGGTTTAATAAAAAACCCTAAGATGACTTTCTACAATTATGATTTTAAAAGTAATTCGTTTAAGACATATTCAAGATTGTGATAACCAAGGCAGACTCTAAGGCTCTTTTCTAAGCCTTCAAATCACGGTTATGAATATCATCTTAAAAGACTTAATTTTAAAAGCATATTCGTACAAAACATTAATCAAGTAAAAGTTTATGGATTCAATCTCAAGATCATGTAATAAAGATTCAATCTTTATTACTTTAGGGTTTCACCATTATTAGTCTATATTATTTTATTTTATGAAAATCACCATTTTATTGCTTACATCAAGTCAAACAATTAAGAAACAATAAAAAAACAAGTAATAAAAAGAAAAATAAACAACCGATAATAATAACGTGAAACAATTAGCCACATGCAAACCTTGTTAAAAAGATCCTAATAAAATCAATTCTAGGTATAATAACGCATGTAATCAACTAAGGCCTTCTCCTCTTAATGGAGGAGAGTCACATACATTGACAAATCAATTGCGTAGGCCAAAATCAATATACACACCACATAGCATATAAATTGATTTTAATATATATTAATTGGAGTCTTCCCCAATTTTAGATCTATATAAAACATGTGACAAAAAAAAATCAAGCAAGATCCATGACTAACATGCATGTTTCGTCATGGAATAAACCCGACAATTAGCACATAGGTCACAAGTACGTTCACATAACCGGTTAAAGACCTAGGGTTTCTATGTGATTACAATTTAATCAAGAAAACCATAAACCCTAATTAGGGTTTTAAGTGGAAATCGACCCCCCCCCCCCCGTCCCCAAAATTAGGGTTAGGGTTTAAATTTTATTAAAAAAAATTTAAAGAAAAACCCTAGAAAAAAAACATGTATCTAAAAAATTAAAGATCCGTTTTTTATTACGTTTTAGTAATCAATTACATGTTATACATGGCTCGTGATGCCACTGTTAGAGTTTGACAATCAATATATCACATTATGCGGAAGCTAGGATCAATTATAACACGTATAAAGATAACTAAAACATAAATAAGAACATACCCGATGCACTTGAATAAACCTTGAACTTGTGTAAATTAGATCAATGATAAACCCCTTACCATTTTGTTTATCGATCTCTTGATAATTACTATAGTGAGTAATTACCTCGTTCTTGTACACACAAACTACCAACGAATAAAGGTTTATGCAAGTAAACGTAAACACAAATTTTGGAACAACCAAAATCGACCCAAAACCCTTGTGGGTTGTTGATGCCGATCGGCCAAGAGAGAAAGAGAGACAAGGAAAACTTTTAGGGTTTGTATGTTTGCACAAAAGATGATTAGGTCTTGTAAATCTTGGAGAACAAGCAAAGCATGGGTCGACCCATATGGGCCTAGGTCGACCGGCCATGCCTCCCGCTAGGAGATTCCGGAACTTTCTTGTCTTCCAAATTACACTCTAGTCCTCGTTCTTTCATTCCTAATAATAGTTAATACTTACGTTTAATAATTAACGATTATTTAGTCCCTCAAGTGTTTATAAATATATATATATATACGATACAAATAACATATATATATTTATTTTACTTTATTCTCGTTTGTAATGTGTGCAATCCCGAGGTCTCGGGTTCGATACTAGTCATTTACATATTAATATTTATACGTAACTTTTAACATCAAGCTCATCCAATAACCAACCTACACAATAAATACTCACCTAATTAACAACCTAAGACATAAGTAATCAATTAGTCGCGTTTTAGTGGACGTTCAAGCTAGTCTAGTTTTCCCAAGCCAATTCTCCAACTTCTAACGCGCACACCATTAAACTAGAGAGTACAACAAAACAATCAATAACTAGGTTTCATGCAATTCTAAGTAAATACTAAGTAAATTAGCCGAGCATAGTAATAGAAACAGAAACAACTAAAAAAACCAAACAATATATCACATAGACATGATTGATTACATAATTTATCTCAATAATACATGAGTTCTTCAATGGCTAAAAGGCCTAAAAAGCTGCTAAAAACCGACCCTAGCTTGGTGGTATAAGTTCCTCCAAAGTTACACACACAATAATGAAAACAATGTGTTTATATTTATAGTGTTTATGTTGTGACGACGTCATTTTATGGTTGTGAGTCCGTCAGCTCACCGCCCATTAGCGTTTCGTTCATGCACCTACTAAGTTGTGACGACGTCACTTTGCAGATGTGAAACAATCAACTTCATCTGACGCCATCTCTGGCCACTGTATGGTCAGCACCCTCACGGGACGGCATCACGTTAGTGATGCCATTACATGACCTTGTCATGTGACCTTTTTTGTTTTCTTTGTTTTTCCATCCAATCGAGCCCAAAGTGCGACATTTTCAAGCAAATGCATCCCAAATACCTAAAACTAAAAAAAAAAAAACGATTGAGGGTAATATATGATCAAATATGTACGAGTTTAGAGGCTAAATGACCCTTTAAAAATGTATGAAATTTCACCTCATTAAATATCCCTACAATTGAGATTTACTTGTCCCTCAAGCAAATGTGCTTTTAGCCTAATCAAATTACAAGTTAGGGGGCATTAGCATTGGTGTAAAGATAGTTTATAGCACAACACGTTCGAAAATAATTCTAAATAGCACAGAAATATATACTAGCACCTCACATAAGTGTTTAGATTCTCTTATCTCTCAGGGTGTATAAGTGATATAACAATATGAAAACGGGAAAATGAACACTCACTATCTGTCATAGCACATAGATTATCATAGGATTGATAAATGATCAAACCTCCACCGCTTTAGCATAAGCACACAGGATAAACTATCAAAAAGATTTTTATAAATATGTACGAGTTTATAGGCTAAATGACACCTTAAAAACATATGAAATTACACCTCATCAGTCATCAACATATGTACACTAAAGAAAACTCCAAAAATTTGTAATAAACATCAAATTACGTATTCTAAGATCTGATATGCAGCTCATATTGCAATGTTGCAACACATACTATAAGCCTAAAGGTTCCATTTTACGATTATATATATTTTATCGAGAGGGGAAGGGGTAGCCTTCAAGCTAGGCATAACATATAATCCTTGTGTAGGATTCACCTCCTATTATACGTCTTCATATTGATTTCACATTGTACTCTCTCATAATCTTTTATGGTATATCTTACATATAATATCTAAATCAAACATGTCAAGTAAGAGTTGTAAGTAGCCCAGCTCGTGAAGACACATATATGAACTGCTTCTCTAGTTTTTCGGGCTTCGTGTGTCATAAGTTTTGGGAACATTTTATTTGGCCTTATAAAAAGATTTGGGTATTTATAATGAAAATACATTTTCGAGTTCTTTTTGTCTTTGCCCTTTCTCATAACTTCTCTTTGAAGTTTTTTTTGTCATTTTTGCCTTGCAATTCCCTTTGTCCAAGCATGAATAACGCCAGTTCGTTCTTTGATGTCGATGAAGCTTTGGATTATGAAGAGGTGTTTTCATAGCGCTTAGGTTTGTAATCGTGCTTTTGTATTTAATTAATTGATTTTTTTTTCTGCATTTGTCTTTTTGAAATCCCTTGAATGATCTAGTGGCTCTTGCTATGTCTTTGGAGTCTTACGAGTCAACTTGTTGTAGAATTGCCCCTTGGTCATGTTGCCTATGAATGCCGAGATTTTATGATCATCCCTGACTCCTGGGATCTTTGTTATTTGCCATTGAAATTTTCAGTGAAATCGATTAAATGCTCATCCTGGACTAGTTTTATGAACTACAAGCTGAAGTAGTCTCCAATGTACTCCCTTCTTGGTTGAAAGTTCTCGACAACCTTTTCCTTAAGGTCTTCCCATCCTGATATGTTGTGTTTATCTATTCCCTTGAACCAAACAACTACCCTTGCTGCCAATGTATGCTAGAACAAGTGACAGGGCATGGGACTGTTCATGCATTTGTTTTTGCTGCATATTTAAATTTCCGGACATGTGAATCAGGGTCACCTAATCCATCATACATGTGTATGTTAGTGGAAATCTCTAGTCCTACTAGGAGTTTATAGTCCTCAGTCCATTTGATGAACTGATGCCTTTTGATCTTTAAAGCATAAAGGTGCTCAGGCACCTCAAAACTAGTCGTTTTGTAATTTCGCCCTCATTTCTATCCATCTCCCTTGTCATTAAAGTGTTGAATAGATTCATCGAAAAGACCTATTGTTGTGTGGTATGAGCTTGCGTGGACATGAGGGTGATGGTTGCCTGTGTATGTTGATATTCAGGCATGGGCTGTGTCGGCCCGCTTGGGTACATGGATTGTTGACTGAATTGTATTGGCATGCCCTGAGTTGCCTGATAAGTTGGTTGCTTGTGTTTCGGTGGCACATCATTGTAACTGACTTGTTGATGTTGTTTATTTGAGGTGGCGCTTGATTAGTGAGTGATTGCAGTTTTAAACTAGTGATTTGCGATTGTGGCCCTCCCGTGCTTGTTACTTGGTTTTCCCGGATCAATAATTCTAGGTAAGTTGCCGATCTCGGTGTTACTTAAATGTTGTCAGCACGATGTTCCAGTGTCAAATAGGAGGATTATCATGCAACAAGTGGTGTTATGAAATTCTCGTTTAGTGATTGTTGTCATGAAGTGCTGACAGTGCTTGACGACGAACTTCCTTGATGGTGCAAGTAGCTATGAACCACAGCAATATAGAAAGATGATATGTCTCATTTGAGCTGGTCCTTTGGAGTGTCCCATGTTTGTGATCATGGGTGGTTATTTTCAGTTATTCAGTTTTCATGTTCTATTTTTATTTGTCTATGCTATTGTCAAAAAGACAGGAAGTTTTTATTCAGAAAATTATAAAACCATTGAGACTCTATTCTCACCATATTTGCTCCTGTTATACTCTTTTCCACCATCAATAATTGTTGTTGCATTAGTGCATACATCATTTGGTATCAGAGCCAGGTTTGTTGTTGCATTAGTGCATACATCATTTGGGGCATTTCTGGCGTACTTTATGGCGCAAGATGGGGACACAACTTCAGTTTAGTTCATCGCACCACCCGCAAACTGATGGACAAACTGAGGTGGTGAACCGAAGTTTGGGCAATTTGTTACGAAGCTTATTTGGTGAAAACCCAAGACAATGGGATTTAGTATTATCACAGGCTGAGTTTGCTTACAATAGATCACATAATCGTACTACTGGAAAGACTCCTTTTGAGGTGGTAACTGGTGTTAATCCCATCACCCCACTTGACCTTACACCGTTACCAACTACAACTCATTTTAGTTCTAGTGGAGAAGCACAAGCTCAACAAGTCCAGCAGATGCACGCACAAATTCGAGCCAGAATCAAAAAACAGAATCAGAAGTATAAAGAGAGAGTGGACTCTCGTCGCAAGAGAGTCGTGTTTAAAGAAGGAGACTTAGTTTGGATTCGACTTGGGAAGGAGCGTTTTCCAGCTGGTAGGTTTGGTAAGCTGCAACCACGTGCTGATGGTCCGTTTCGGGTGCTCAAAAGGATCAACGACAACGCCTACAAAATTGATCTACCTGGTACGTATAATGTATCAGCAACATTCAATGTGGCAGACTTGTCCCCGTATGTGATTGATAGTGAAGACAGCGAAGATGAAGAGATTCACGACATCGAGCAAGATTCGAGGGCGAATCTTTTCAAAGCAGGGGAGTATGGTGCAAGTAGCTATGAACCACAAGCAATATAGAAAGATGATATGTCTCACTTGAGCTGGTCCTTTGGAGTGTCCCATGTTTGTGATCATGGGTGGTTATTTTCAGTTATTCAATTTTTATGTTCTATTTTTATTTGTCTATGCTATTGTCAAAAAGACAGGAAGTTTTTATTCAGAAAATTATAAAACCGTTGAGACTCTATTCTCACCATATTTGCTCCTGTTATACTCTTTTCCACCATCAATAATTGTTGTTGCATTAGTGCATACATCACTTGAAATGAAAGTGTGCTCATTAGCGTTGATTGTGACATGAGGTTGTGATTGTTTTGAGTTAGAGTTTCCTGACCCTCGTGTGTGTCCATGATATCAATGGTGCTGATTGGACCAAAGACATCGGCCTGGGGTGGTAGTGGTGGTAACGTTGTTTGTTAGTTATGTGAATCCGACATTTTTGTAGATGTGAAAATAGAGTTTTTACCATGATAAGATGGCGAGATGAAATTTTTTGTTATGATAGATTGTGATAATATGAAGGTTTTCGTGTTTTGTAGCAAAAAAATAGTTTAGATATGTGAATTTTAATGCCAAAAAATGAAGATTTTTGGGTAAAAAACTTTGTTTTTGTTTTTTGACAATAAATAACAAAGTTTTATTTTATGGTAAAACATTGTTTTCCGGTTCTGAAAAAATGAAAATAGTGGCTTGGTTATGTTATGTATAATACGAATGACGTCATGTTTACGTATGGTATGTATTCATTGGTTTAGGGTGTGATTTGAGTGAGGATAATCGTATGTTCGTTTTGCACATTCGGTAAGGACGCCAAGGTATGATCGACGATCAAGAGTTAGGGTAACACTCACATACAACTATAATGTGTGAAGATTGATTAGCTTCAATTGATTGTCGCTTGGCACATTTCATGAAAATGATCCAATATTTATAAGGATGTATTTAGGGTTTTATGTCACCCCATGAATGCGATTCAACATTTGTGGATGGTCTATGTGGTGGACATCCAAATGAGAAAACAAGAATGACATGTGGCGTGACATTCATGGAATGTTCCCTGCATGATTATACATCAACGAGATACTTGTAACACTATCACTATGCCAATGAGGTAATGACACGTGTTGTCTATTATATTGGCCCTTTGGGATAAGATCCCAATCCAGCCTTTGCCTAATTGTGTTATCTAGGCTTGGTTTATCTGTCATCTGAGAACTAGCTTCCAGGTGACCGTGAGGGGTTTTACTCTTGTATCCTGTTTTGGGCATGTGTCGAGTATACGACTTTTAGCCATTTGGGTTGAATCCCTATGCGCTATAAGTAATTACAAGAATATTAGAAAAGTATTAGTATTAATATGGGATAATTACCTAGAAATGTAACTAACTTGTCACTTTTTCTAATTGTATGTAGCGGTTTTTTTTTTTTTTTTTTTTTTTTTTTTTTTTTTTTTTTTTTTTTTTTTCTTTGCTATTATGCACCCCAAACTTTTGAATTTCGACATTTCTATGTATTTGCTTATGTAAAATGACCATTTTACCCTACCCTTGTATTTCGTAACAACTCTATTAATAATGAAGGGTATAAAATAATTATTTTTACATGAACAAAATAGTGAAAATCATACAAAAGTCGAAATTCAAAAGTTTAAGGTATAGGGCAAAAAAATAAGAAGGCTACATATAATTAAAAAAAAAAAAAAAAAAAAAAAAAAAAAAAAAAAGACAAGTTAGATACATTTCTAGGTAATTATCTCTATTAATATCACTTTACTTATTTCACCAGCAAATAATTAGATATGACATAAATAAGCAATCCCAATTCATTACTCACAAAGTTGCTTAGGAGGGTGGCAGTGGACAACGGCATGCCCATGCCGGCGGTGAACACCGTCGCCACCCCACCGGTATGTTCCATTGGCATGCTTCAGCGGTAATATTTGATTCGGAAGCATGAAGAAGGCATGAAGAAAAAGAGACGTTGGAATATGACCGTTTGTGGCTTTAGTATGAATGAGGTGGAATGATATTATTGGTGAATTTGGGAGGTATGAGTGATTTCGGAAGCATAACTGCCACCATTCTTATACGTCGTATATTCAAAAACTCAAAATTTTTTTCAAAAACTCAAAATTTAGTAAGAAAACGATGCCAAACACCCCTATAAATATGAGAGAAATTATTATGGTGACACCGGGTACAATTAGAAAGCTGATGTTTTCAAGTAGATCATAAGTGCATATTAGTGGTATATCAATAAGTTCAATATCTCTTTGCCCTACCTCTTTGTCCCTCCTGTTCTTGTTACATATGCATCATCAATGTTGGTACATTAATCTTTAAAAAATAAAAACAAAAGTACAATCATGTAGTTGTTGATGCATTTATACGCCAGCATTCAATATCTGAAGTCATGATACTACCATGGCAGACTGCATAATGAAACATTTGATAATTTTCAAACCCCTTTTTTCTGCATGCCATTAAATTCATATCATGAATGGTAAAAAAGTACTCTTGTCATCTTTCTCATCTTCTTTCTTTATAAATCTACAAATATCATAACCCTTTTTACACGCAAAGATGTTTTAAGAAAAGTAGAAAACATACAAGCAAAGGTATCTACATGAAGCTGAATGATTATTTTTAAAGTAGGGTTTTACTTGAATGATAAAATAGTCAAAGAGTAGGACTTACAGAAGTTTGCGCTTGCTTTTGATGATGATCTCTTCTTTTTGCAATGAATCATTACAATAGCTAGTACTAAAAACACTAAAAAGACAAGGGTAAAAAAGTACAATATATAGGTAAAATTAACTTTAGAGCATAATTACACCAACAAAGGTCAAACAAGCATGCATGATCTCTTATAGTGTGGATTTAAGAAGTCAAAGAAACAAAAGAAGCATATGCAACCTCAAACAAACACAAGCATAGTGGTCAAACAAGAACACAATAATATTTCAGGTGAACATAAATCAACATAGACGGAAACAGGATCAAATATGACCGGATGCACAACTATTTTGAAACTGTAATATAGAAACACATTTCAGTGAATCGGGTGTATTTAAGATGCATTTAGAAAAAATTGATTTTTTTTTTCAAAAATTAACCCTACATCGAAAAAAATCCATAGAGGTCCGGGAACCCGCAAGAACCCCCTGGTTCCGTCCATGGAAATCAAGAAATAGAAGCCTAATCTCTAAGAATAGAAAAGATGGGATACCACTTAAGAATACCTATCATTTTTCATATCATAAAACACTAAAAACACCAACAAATATCACTTAAGCATGCATGATTTTCTGAAGATATCAAGTAATAGCCCATGATGTGAAAGAAACAAAAAGCATAGCCAAAGATAGAAGCCATTTGAATCAATATAAAAAAACACACACAAAAAGGTCAAACAAGCATGCCAGAATAGTTAAAGATTTCATGTGAATGTATGAAGTCAAAGATACAAAAGCATAATAACCTCACAAACAAAACACACAAAAGGCAGGAAACATGTTAAATCAAGATCAAAAAACACCCACAAAAGTCAACAAGCATGCATATTTTTGGAAGATTTCAAGTGAATACTAGTCAAAGTAACAAAAGTACATCTTACACAACTAGAAACATAATAAGCCATATTGGATCTACAAGATGAAAATGGAAGATCTTGTTAATGTACCTGTTTTTCTTTTTGTGTTTGTGACAAGAGAACTGTGATAGCATAAGAAGGTAATATCATCAAAAGAGTTTTACAAAGAGATACCAACAGAGCTCCATTGGCAGTATGACCACCTCCACCCTAATTAATCACACACACTCACACACACAACACGTACACTCGCAAACAAAACACTCAAAGATGACTTCTTTCTATTATTTTTGTTAACCAAAAGACATTCTTTTTTTATTTTCTTCTTGACACTAAACCCTAGCTAATAGCACACTCAACACATAAAGATGTCTTTCTTTCTGTTATTTCTTTTATCACATATTCTTCACACTAAACCCTAATCACACACAAGGTAAATTTCTCTTAGTTATTGCTTTTTTCTTCAGACAATAGTACCCTACTTTCTCACACACACACAAACACAAAGAAAACTATCATCTTTCTTCCATTTTTTTCTCACTAATTACTCAAACACAAAAGAAGACACATATAAAAAAAGGGAGAGGTGGACAGAATGCCAAAGAACTCTGTTGGGAAACCTTTATTAAACCCTCATGATAAAAAAGATGAAGAGTACTACATGAAAGGAATATAGATCAAACACATGACAGAAAGCACAAAACCTACTCAAACATATAAAGGGAAGGATTTATGACAATAATGATGAAGAGAGAGATAGAAAGAAGACAGCACAGTAAATAAGAGAGATGCATAATTGAGAGAGGTGGAAGCTAGGTTTGTATCCTTGATAGGAAATACTACATGTTTTACAGAACACCTAGCTAGAGAGAATCAAATCTTATTTATTGATTTAAATCCGACATGGGTCTTACTATTTACATCAAATCAAGGTGAAGGTGAAACTAGTGGAAACAAGAAACATGAAACACATATAGCAACGGTTCAAAAGAAGGGGATAAAGATGGTTAGATTTGGATTTGGGCACCCGAAATGACAAAACTAATGGAATTTGTTTTGAAGATAGAATTTGTTGTATGATAAAAAGCAGCTTTTAGCTCATTTAGGAAGAAAATAAAGCTTTTTGCCACGCTCCCTTCTATTATTTTTAATCATACCTTTTATATATTCTTATCTCCTATTAATATACAGTATCAAAGTTGACATAAAATTTTTGAGTAAATTGCAAAAATCGTCCATGTGGTTTTGCCAAATTGCACGATTCATCTTTGTGGTTCATTAAGTGCAATTATCGTCCTTATTTTGCACTGTTACATGCACTTTTAGTCCTCCATTATTGCAAAAATTGTCCTCGTGGTTTGCCAAATTTCACTGTTGAAAGACCAAAAGTGCACGTAACAATGCAAAATAAGGATGATCTTTGCACTTATTGAACCACAAAGACGAAACCTGCAATTTAGCCAAAATACAAGGACGATTTTTGCAATTTACTCCAAAAATTAGGTCATGAAATTAGTTTATCTAGTGGAACTAACCTATGGGTAGCTTAAGTTTTCTCCTATCTAGTGGTGGTTAATGTAGAAGTGGCAGGCAAGTTTGACATAGAAATTAAGGATATTTGCATGTGTAATAATGGGGATGGTGTACATATATCTCATTCCCTACGTACATCCACTTTGTTTCTATACACTCTGAGATTAATATAAATATATTGATTATATGAAATTAATATAAACTTATAATTTAAGCAGTGTAAAAGTTGCATTGATATGAAAAAACTTAAAAAACCAACAGTTATTACGAATGTAAAAACAAGCTTTTACCAAAAAAAAAAAAAAAAACAAAAAAAAAAAAAAACAAGCTTTTCGTCGAACTTAAACATTTTGTACATCTTCATCCGTAAAAGCATTAACACGGTTAAGAGTAGTACACAAGGAGAGTAAAAAAAGTTTGTGTAATTCTTGTACTCAATGGAATGTCAAATGTATGCATTCAAATGTATGTATTTATGTTTTTTAATTTAAACGACAAAGTATATTTTGCAGAACACCCTAGCAAGACGTCGGGGAAATCGGTTATATATATGTTAATTTATGGATATACATAAACAAAAATTATTATACTCACCATGCATTATTAATTTAATAATCTAAAGGGGTACGCTACTCCATAATCATTAATGCAAAAGCTTTCTTGAGAATTGCATGGCCATGAAACCCTATCATTTTGTTTAATAAAAAACATAACTTTTTTTTTTTTTTTTTTTTTTTTTTTTTTTTTTTTTTTTTAAAGAGTAAAGTCAAGTATATAGTTTCATAAACAGGAAGAATCATGATAGAAATGCTTGCATTCTGTAAATCCATTTGGCCTATCATTTAATACATAGGTTTATATATAAGATCAATCTTTCAAATGATGCATTAATATTTTTATTTATTTATTTATTTTTATTTTTATTATTATTATTATTATTTTTGGTTATGAAAAACCGTTCGAAAGATAAAATAAAATTTATGAGCATTTAGGTGATCAACTTAATCAGGAAATATTTTTTGCTTGTTACATAGAGCTAGTGACTCACATGATTATGAAGTTAGAAAAAGAAGTAAGAAAACTGTATAGAATCCTTTGTCTCAGAATACATGTAAAATAACTAAAAAGCAAACAAGTGTTACATGCAATGATGATAGAAGAAGAATGAGGGGCATAGAGCTGGTTTTTTGTTTTTTGGGAAAAAGAAAAGTAAATAACCTCTCTGGATGGTTGGAGAGTTTCAAGATGGAAATGATGAAGGGAGATGACGATTTTGCTGCCATGATGGTGATGCTCCAACCTACCTCCCAAATGTCCTGCTAGTACATGTTTAACACTACGTTATACTCTTTCCGTTTCTAAATTATTATTTTGAAAAAAAAAAAAAAAAAAAAAAAAAAAAAAAAAAGTGACAACTACACTTCACAACTAATCAAATATCATTCCCATCCTCTAAACTCTTTTAATTAGTTGAGATTGAAAGTGAATAATTATTTTAGTACATATCAATATAAAAAATAGAAGCGTGAAAATAATTTTGAGACGAAAAGAATAAAGAATAAAATTATACACAATACAAATGTATTGTAAAATTTTAGTTATAATGCGTTTAATTTTTTTTTTTTTTTTTTTTTTTTTTTTTTTTACATATATGAAAACCCAAAAACCTTGATATATCACCAAATAGGAGTAAATGGAGGTATCCTTTGATTATTTCTAACCTTTTATCTGATTATGCACATTCAAATTTGTACTTAGTGATGTTTAAACTTATACTAGACCTCTTGTGAGGAACTTAGAGTATTTTGTTGGTTGTTTCTTGATATATCGCTAAATGACACATTTTATTGTATATTTGTTTATTATTGCAAGAAAACCTTTGTAATCATCGATAATGCTTTAATTTTTGGATTGAAAGGAAAACTTGTACACGCAATTATAAAATAGATTTATGATCAAATGAGAAGAACTCTTAAAATAAGAAAGATGAGAAATAACTATAACCACATATTAGAGATGCATCGACTTGAATTAGATGTATCCTTAATCTTTTAGATGCACTCTAATATAGTTTTTAGCTAAAAATTATATGCATATACTGATATACATATATTAGATGCATTTTAGCAAGTTAGGAAAATCCTATGTATTTTTCGTACTCTGCGGATCAAATTTTTTGCAAGTACTAGTTTGCATCGTTTTCACTTCAAAATTACTTTCGCTCACTTTCGCTCCTGACGAGATATATGCACCCACAAAATTTTGATTGAGGATATAATTATTTTACAGATACAACTGGATTATATTTAAAATATTTGGTCTTTAACCCTCTGTGTCCATTACTACAATGCATTACTGATGATCTTTTTTCTTTTGTGGCACGATCATGAACAAAAATTTATTCTTTCTTACTTGGAATATTAGACACGACATTCTTTTAACCATAAACGATCGAGACAGGGTTTACTTCAAATTAAGTGTCGTGCCTTCGGGCGGCTTAAGTTGAAGATTTTCCCCCCATCGGGTTTCGAATTGGTCAAGGATTTCTCCGAAAGAACCGTTCCAAAAAAATAAACGATCGAGACAGAATTAACATAGAAGGCTCCTAATAGCCCCCACTAGAGCCACTATACATAGCATTTATTAGACTTGAAAAGTGAATATCATTTATAGGGTCTCTCTCTCTCAAAATATGGTTCGAATAGGATTTTTTTATTTTATTATTATTATCATTATTATTATTATTATTATTATTATTTTGTAATGTAACAGTTCAAATTCTATTGTTCTTGTTTCTAAAACTTCGTAGCGCTTGAAACCCACCCAAACACTTAGAATGAACATCGTCCTCGAAGTTCTAAATTTTTTTTTGAAAGGCAATATTTATTTCATAACAGCCAAACCAGTTACAAACAAGGGCCTCTACTATATTAACAAGATATTAACAAATAGAGGACCCAAGAAAAACAAACAAACAATATAAACTTGACTAAAACTAACAAAAACCAAGACAAACACCAAAAAGTATAGCATACATGATAGAAGAAAACTTATGACCACTTGAAATAAAACACAAAAAGCCACTATCCCAAAAGTAGAGTATGCTGGACCAACGAGCAAATAGAAATCCAAACCAAATCCATACATGTTGCAGCAAAGAGAAATAGGAGCATAACCAGTGCAGAAGAGTGAATCAACTGAGAAGACATCCTCAAACCAGCAGATCCAAACACCCCAATCATAGACTGCAGATCCAAACACACCTGTCACAGCCTGCACAGACCTAACTATTGCAAATTACAATTCTGTAGAGATCTTTAGACACCGCATTTAACCGGATCAAAAAGCCAATGTTGCCAATTCAATTCACTTTTCTTTCCAGACCTTCTCACAATCCACTCATAACTTTTAAGTTGAATATCTTGAACTATTTTTTTTAAACTTGAAACTTTTCCTTTAAACACGCGCACATTTCTTTCTTTCCAAATGAAGTACCCGGATGTCCAAATCACCGCTTGACACAATTTAGATGAATGACTAGGGATGTTAACATTTCCATTAAGCGAAAAAACTCCTCAATGGAAAACACATTGACAACCCCAATCTTCCACCAACTATATATTTTTTCCCATACACTCATAGCAAAATTACACATGACCAAACAATGAGAACATGATTCCACCATGTCGCCGCACGAAGGACATAATAAATAATCTAAATCGATGCCCCTTTTATCTAACTCGTCACGAACCGGAAGCCTACCCTTTAGAGCCCTCCAAACAAATATACTGACCTTTTTTGGCACCCATTTGCTCCATATTGTCGCCTCTCCTCCACTAACCGTGCTAAGAGTCTTTTCTTCCAACAACTTTGTTAGTTTTTTAACCGTGAATTCGCCATCTTCTTGAAGCGCCCACCTCCAACGATCTCTACAATCATATTTTATAACAACGTTTTGCAGTAATTGATGCGTGGGAATTGCACCAGGCTTTACATCTCGAGGGATCTCGAGAAGCTTACAACCTCTACCAGGCAGTGTACCTGATCGTTGTAGTATAGTATAGTGACTAGTACCGGGGGATTGATCGTTCAACTCAGGAATAGTGTCGCTAGGATTAGAACGCCTAAAAACTAGGTCTAGAGGTGAGGGGTGATTCTTTTTGTATTTTTATATTTTATGAAAAGCAAGTAAAAATCTCGGGTATTGGAAGGAGGGGCGGAATTAGTTGCTAATCAACTAACCCAATAACTAAAGATGCAATCAAATTAAATAACAAAAATAAAAATAAATCTAATTAAACTAGTGGTGTGAACAATATATGGGAGAATTGTGTTTACTTAGATTTGACTACTCCCTAGATATCTTTTACAGGTTAATTACTTGTTACAGTTGCGTGGATGACGGGTTATATTCCTTAATACCAATCATGGGGTGGCGTACTTACTTCCCCAATTCTATAAGATCCTACTTCACTCCTATGTCGAGCCTGCAAGAAGCTCCTAACATGGGATCACTAGAATTCGGTCATGCATTAAATACAACCATAAAAACCTAGTACACATCGGTTCATGTTTCTTAAGACGTTCAAGCAAGTTACACAATGGAGATCTGCCAGTTTGCTTAAGCCTAACATTGAAATCATTCATCCATTACAACTATAAACAAGCAATCAACCTATAATCAACATCTAGGTTTCATTACATCTAAGCAAACAGACAAAAGATCTGGCCTAGCATGTTAGAATCAAGATAAGCATAAGATATATTCAAACAACACATAGACATATTGAATCAATTGAAAGGATACTTATCTCAATTGAAATGAAGGGTTTCAAGGGGTGAAAACCCTTGAAAATACAGTTACAAACGAGCTAGGGTTTATTAAGTTCGGCCCTAAAATTCTCCACACAAGTTCCTCTTTCTTTTTGAATGAAAATTAGAAAAGTATATATAGATTTCACGAGGTGACGGCGTCAAGAGGAAAGTTCTGACGCCGTCATCTCACAGCCAAAAATCTTCTCGGATTGCCTAGATCCAGATCTGACGCCGTCATGTGTAATCTTGTTCTAGGCCGTCACCACTTTTACTCTTGACGCCCTTGTGCTGACGCTGTTACGTTTTCTCTGGGCCGTCACCAAAATTGCTCTTGACACCGTCATCAAATCCTTCTTGACGTCGTCATCTACTGTTCCCAGCAAGGAAAGTTAAGACTTTGCCGTTTTCTTCACTTTTATGCTCCAAAAACGTCCAAAATGCTTTCTTTTCCAGAATTCACTCCCAAAGTACCTAAAATCACAAAAGGAACGATTTAGGGCAATATTTGATCAAATAAATTCCAATTCCGGCTTAAATGACCCCCTAAAAATGGATTAATTTTCGCCTCATCATATACCCTTACACTTGAGATTTGCTTGTCCTCAAGCAAATGCGCTTTTATTCTAGTCAAAATACAAGTTAGGGGTCATTTAACACTAATGTAAAAGTAATTACAACAAATAATCGTTCCATTAAAGACCAAAGACAAGCACGGAAGTCATACACTAGCACCTCACAAATAGTGTTTAGATACTCACATCTCTTGGGTGTAATAAAGTATATATCACAATATGGAAATGGGAAACATCTCTCACTACCTGTCATAGCAAAATAGATTACCATAGGCTTGGGAAAGGATCAAACCTCCACCACATGGCGCAAGCAACTAGGATAAACTATCAAAGAGGTCTTTCAAAGGGTTGTAATGTTAGGTGTAGGGATATGAAATACATGGTTTTGTTGGATATAGGCAATCTTTACTGGTGGCGAGTTAATAATCTTGGTTAATTACATGTACAATATGGCGTTGCTAAGCCAAGACTAGACGCGACTTAAGCTAATAAATCAAAAAATAACAAAAACATAAAATAAACATGGAATGAAACGGGATGCTAGTCCATATATTTTTTCTCTTTTCTTTTTTCTATTATTTTTTTTTCGATTTTTTTTTTTGCTTACACTTTTACCCTACCATCCAAAATAATACATCATAGGGAATGAAAATTCCCCTTACACTTGAATTTTTACATACTTTACAATAATCTAATCTAGTGACTCGAATCAAGATAATCAAAACACTTTGAGTACTTTTTAGATTAACGCACATATGGGGGTAATAAAATGATGCTCTTCCCTATTACTCCATAACATTAGTACTTTACCCATGAGTCCCAATCGTCCCAAAACAATATGTACAAGGATACGACTCGACTTAGCAACCATGTAATCAATTAGATAATTAACTTAGAGTTTAAACAAATAACAATAATGCACTAAGGATGAGTGCATACACGGAACGCTAAGGCGATTTGGGTGTACATGTAAGTGGGGTGTAATAAATTCTTCCTTTAAGTAAGATGCTTAAAGGTAGAAACGAAAAGATAGGCTCGGAGGGGTGTACTAGGGGTTTCGTGTACTAAAAATGAGTACAACGCTATGGTGTGGGAAAAATTAATTGACTTAACTAGCCAAGTAATATGACTTAAATGGTCAAGTAATTATGATACGGGTTCGACACAAGGGTGATCCTAATGCCTCTTATCATGTAGTAAATCCTACTACACGAATGTAGTCTCACTAGCGGTCTCGGGATGCATCACTAACACAAGTTCTAGAATCTAAATGTTACCGGTACACTCATAAGCACCAATAGTGAATGCTTTTCCTATCGAATCTAAAGGCGAACCTCACATATTTGGGTGAAAAAATTTTCTGAGTGGTACGGTTTTGTGCTAGTCATACAATCTCCTATCCATGAGACGCTTGCTATGGCTAAAGTTTCACTCCTAAATGTTGTAAAAAATTTTAAATTTGGCGCTAAAATTACACTAACAAGTATTTCTCATAGTTTTATTACACACTTACCATCAAACAAACAAACTCAAGTGAAAGTGTATCCTATGAGGTATCATCATTTTACCCTCCCCTTACACTTTGGATGAACATTGTCCCCAATGTTCAATTAAAGATTGTAAAAGTGAAATAGGTAAAAGAATGAAATCAAATACTCCCCTGATTCGCTCGGTATGGATAATATGGTAACCAGGTTAGATCTTCATCCAAGAAAATGAACAATCAAAGCTTCCCTTCCAGAACATAAATAATCTTCTTGTCAAACATAACCTGTTATTCCTGAGAAAACAAACAAGGCAACCTCGCGTAAAATCGGCGGCAATCTATATATGCTAACAAATCCTAGAAAACAAAGTAAGATATAATGTTTGTGGAATGATGTTTGCAGATTCCCTGGAGTTTATAAAACTAAAGATTCAACAAAAACTTTAAGACTCCGTTAGAAAAAATAAAACTAGCAAAATTTCCAGAATTTTACACGTGACGCCGTCAGGAGTTTCTTCCTGACGCCGTCAGAAGTGACCTGCAAAAATCCTTATGTTAAGTTTCCGGAAAATTTCTGGAAAACTTATGTCCTACTTCCTAGAAAATCCTGCAAAACATCATTATGACTCGATACAAGCATTTGACTCTAACAAATACGAATATACATGTTTATTTAATATTGTGGAGAATCATGATCGAGTTTTGTTTCTTAAAAACATATTTGGGGTTTCCCCTTACACTTATCTTTTGCGAAATACCTTTGGATGATGTTAAGACAAAGCCAAACAACAAAATAAAGTATTTTCACCATTTTATTTTTGAAACATGATCTACCAACAATAAAAATAAAGCATGCATACGAAAACAAATAACAATCAAACAAATAAAAATCACACAAAGCATGGGTTGCCTCCCAAGAAGCGCTTTTCTTTATTTACGAGTCTTGTAGCTAGACTCAAGGTCATGGGTTACTACGTGACATGGGTGAGTTCCTCATTGAGGACATCTTTGGGATCAAACTTAGGTTTCAACTTCCTATCAGTTTTCTTAGTACGGTATGACCTTTCAAACTTTTCTCCATCCAGATCATACAAAATCATCTTCATATGCCATGATCCGTCACCTTCCTTAGGTGACTTGTCCCAATTCCATTTACACTTATCCCCCTCTCTCTTCCACTTGTTCATCTCTATGTTAATAGGCATTATGCTTAAGAACTCAATCATTTTCCTAAAGACTAGGGGGTCCTCAAAAAGGTCTAGCTCTTCATCTCTAGCTATGAGTTGTTCTACCGAATGTGTTTTATCGATGAAATATTTTTCTAGATAAAATGGGCGTTGAGGTCCTATAAAGTTTCTTTCAATCAAAGGTCCATATCTAGATGGTCTCCTATTCATCTCTACCCAATGTGGTGTCGGCTCATCCTCACAATCGTAGCTATGTTTCTTAACATCATATACCGATCAACTATCGCCCTCACCAACCGCTATCTTAGACTCCTTACAATCTATCATGGCGCTAGCGGTTGCTAAAAATCCTCTTCCTACTAATAATGGGCATGTAGAATCACTAACCATATCTAGGACGTGAAAATCCGCTAAAATAGTTAACTTCTCTAAGTGAACAACTACATCCTTAATCATCCCAACCGGGTGGGCAATACTCCCATCCGCTAGACCAATTAATACCTCCGTGTCCTCTAACTTTCCTAGCTTGAGAGTGGTGAAAAGGGATAAGGGAATCAAGTTGAGGCTTGACCCTAAATCGGCTAGTGTGTCGAAAGCTTTGGATCTTCCTATCTTACAAGGTAAAACAAATATACCCAGATCATCAAGCTTTTTAGGCAACTTGTTTTGAACGAAGACGGTCCCATTTTTACCTAGTTTAAATTTCTCATATTTCTCTAGGAGGGCACTATAGTAGGGAGCACGGGCTAAGACATCAATGATGGGACGTTCAAGGTGAAGCTCCTTGAATTCATCGTCAAGGTCTTGTGTAGGAGGTGTTTCAACTATAATTTTGACTGGTTTGATATCGGGTGTTTCATTTGATTGGTCCTTTTGAAGAATTTGGTTTTGTTTGAAACATGTGCTTGTTGATTTAACCGAGTAGTATTGCGGACAAGAAGTGGGTGACGAAACTGATGATATGGAATTAATGTTTAGTTTCGGGTTCTTGACCGTGTCGCTTGGGAGTGCTCCCATTTCTCGGTCATTGAGAACTTTCAACAATGTGTCAATTTTGGTGGTCATCTCTGTTGATATAAATAATGTCTAAAAACATTATTAACATATATCGATATCTCTATGTTTTGATAATCACAAAACGTAAACTCATTGAACTACAAATTATGACGTAAACAAGTATTTAGTCGTAAATATTTGCTTTAGCATCCATATCACTTAAAGTATGAATAAACAAAGTGTCTAATGCATTTTATGATCAAAGAAATTTTTATTTTTACAAGCCTTACATTTTATTAAAATGGGACAAACATTTCTAAACTTATACAAAATATTTTTGTATTTATAAGAAATGTTTTATTCAAAATAAACATTTTGAATTCAAATTTCTACCCAAAAAAACGGCCACATTCTTCAGGAAAAACCTCCCCCACAAAAAGACAACAAATCTGAAGATTTTTTTTTTCTTAGGCGGCCCCCTTAATTATACTAGGCGGTCCCCTTAATAATTAAGGGGACCGGCACACAATTAAGGGGACCGGCCACGCTCCCTGTCAGATTTTGTCAGAAATTTTTTCCTATAAATAATACCACCTTAAACCTGGAATTTTTCTCACCTCTTTGCACAAATATTTTCAGATCCAATTCTCTCTAAACATCCTTCTAAAACCCTTTGATCATAAGATTATTAATCTTTGTTTCAAGTGATCCAATCTCTCATATCTCAAAGTGCAAGAGAAGAATCCTCCCCATCATAAAGCTTAAGATGTAGTTAGTGCTTATGTAAAGTTGTGAGCTTTGTATATGTAATAAGTAGATCAAAATGATCTTACTTAGTAGTGAGTTTATGAGTGAGTAAGAAGTAGTGTGAAGAAGTAGTAGTGTGGAGAAGTTATGTAGGTGTGAAGTAATAGATGTGTGAGTATGTAGTGGAGTATAGAAGAAGTTGTGAAGTAGTGAAGAAGTCGTGAAGTTGTGAAGCCATGAAGAAGTCGTGAAGCCGTAAAGAAATAGGTGTGTTGTGAAGGTGTGATAAGTTGTGTAGTAGTAGTGTTGTGAAGACGGTGTGAAGTCTTGAAGAAGGTGTGATTAAGGTGTGAAGATCACGTGGTGTGATATTTGGTGTGAGATTGGTTCTAGCTACTATTAGAACTCGACATTTAGCTTAGTGTCGTTAAATGGTGTAAGCAAAAGTTGTGTAAGGTTTTCTCCGCCAAAAGGGAGCTTGTTGTGTAGTGAAGAAAACTCTCGAGTGTGGTACTCGGGGAGTGGAGTAGGGCAAGGAAGGTGTCCTTGTAGCCGAACCACTATAAATCATCGTGTCCGGTTTGCATCTTCTTTATCCTATCTCTTTACATTTACTCTTGCATTTATCTCTTTATATTTATGCTTGCATATATGTGTTAGGTGTTGCTTATATTGTCATGATGATTGATTGTGTTATAGTTGCAAATTAATATTGTGAAGATGTGCATAATTATATAATATGATCGACTACATTATTATTCACACTCCTCATATTGAGTTTAACTTAATAGATGATTTGATACAAAACGTTTTAAGATTTCAAAAGGAAAACATATTAACTTAAAGATCAACCAATGCTTTATTCATAAAACCAAGTTTTGAAAACAAACTCAAAAGTACACATATATAATTAATCATATTGATTATATATTGTTTTCATAATAAACTCTAATTGAATATTTTCATAAAACGAAAAAGAGGGGAAAACCATTCAACCCCCCCCCCCCCTTCTAATTTTCCACAATTGGTACCAGAGCCACGTTGCTCAAATTTTCAAAACAAATGGTTTTTAAAATTGAGTACGATCCATGTATCAAATTACTCATTAAGGAGGATTAAATATAAAAAGCGTTTTTGTTGATTAACTTGTATTAGTTTTGATACTATATACACTAGTTATACTAGCTCGAGATAAGATTATGTTTAAAACAAGTGTTATATGTTCGGTATCAAAATCAGAAAGTTACACACCTTTCCGAAATGTCAGAAAATAATTTTTTACAAAAAAAAAAAAAAAAAAAAAAATGAAATTTTGAGTATCAGATGGGCGGCCCCCTTAAATACTGGGCGGTCCCCTTAATTATTTAAGGGGTCCGCCTGTCTGTTCGACAGTTTTTCGAAAATTTAAAAAATCATATAAAATTAACCGTAACTCCGTAGAAGTCGTGCCACCCGGCGTTTTAAAGGTAATTGAATCTACTTTCATTTAAAAATACTTACAAGTAACCATTACAAACTTAAATAACTAAGAAAGTCAAAATACTATACGGTGGTCAAAAATTTGTGTTTCGTTTTAACGTAAAACTTTTGTTTTACCTTTTCCTTCGAGTCGGGCATTCCTAGTTGATATACTTTTGAAAAATTAAGTATTTATGTTTTCAAAATATTGATCTTAATTAAATTATAGAATGGGGAGGAAACTATTTTGTTTTCAAATAAATTCGAGCTAAGTAAACATTGGTGTATATAATACACAAAACGACGACAAGTGTTTTATGTGTTATTTGAACTTCTTTGTGATTTTATTTTCTTAATTGAATATATTAAATGATTGTTGCTATTAGAAGTTTAGCTATGTGTATATCTATGCATATGTGCCCTATTAGTTTATAGCTAGTTTTCCGATTTATACTTAACTAGATCTTATGCTAGATTTCTTGCGTTAGGATTGTTATAATATGCTTGCATTGCATATAGGTATAGACGGCTTAATGTTACTCAAACATCTTGTAAATGAGTTCAATCTAGTCACCTAAACATTTCAAACAATTTAATCTATTCTTTACAACACACTTAAATATTTTCTACAAATTAGCTTGTTTTACCTTAAGATGTTTAATAAGAGAAATTGAATCATTATAAAACATTAATAGTTATATAAAAGAAAAAGTATTTTCAAAATCTAAGTGTGTTCATAATAAATAAAAATGAGGAGTCTTTCACAAAAAAAAAATAATAAAAAAATAAAAAATAACAATCATGAAATAATAAGTCAACTTTCAATCATTCACTAATAAATAATCTTAGGATTAATGGAACACACTATCAAAATGTTTATTTATTTCAAATGAGTGTCCGTGAGGGTCAAGAAAGATCTTGATATTATATCAATTCGTTATTCAAATTATGGTTGATATATTTATCAAATCTAATTGACACATTTTTGAGTGTGGACAAGAAATTGGATTGCTATTTGTTTAGCTTCAAGATTATATCAAATTAAAACAAAAGATATAGTCTTGAATCTACATACTCAATCACACTAGATTGATATGAAAATAGTTACATCCTTTGTAGATGAAAAGAGTATGCATTGGATCATAACTCACACTTGTGTTGATAATGTCATATTGAATCTACTTGTCCAATAATTGTGTTCCAAACATTAGAATAACATTTTAAACACATTCATAAAATATACAATAAAGTAGGATTGACGACTTGGATGTTTCGTCCAAAATATTCAAGCAATTTACATTGCAATGCAATGGATAAATGTGTCATATCCGAAAAACCAAACATGAGCAAACTAACAACATATGTAAACTTTGCTCACACTACTTAAAATTATCACTTCAAGATAAAATACATATTTAAGAATAATACACACTATATATTCTATGTATTTCATTTTCTTTGTAGCATGAATGATTGTGTTACAAGATAATGCACTACATTTTTTTTAAATAATACAAGTTATTAGAATTGAAAAATAACTTGTCACAATCCATAAACAAGTAAAATTTATTTTTTTTCAAATGCTTGTTAAAGTATGATATACAACATTGGCAAAAATCATAGAAAATAATACTTGTTTAAAAATATATTAATGTCTAGTTTTGATATCAGTTGAGAATCACAAACTCATTTAAGATAAATAATCTTAATGAGATTCATTTCACAAGAGATGCTAAGGTGCACTCTTAAATCTAGCACAGTTATTAAATCAAGTAATATGTCATCAAAACCAAACAACCGGTAAATCATGAAGAAAGGATTAAAAAAAATTGTTTACTCTTATCTAAACATTCAACACGTCTCTATTAGGATCGTGAATAAAATATATCATCTAGATTTACCTTCATAAAAACATGATGTTTGAGTCACATTAAGCCAAGTATTAGTGAATCAAGCAAACTTCATATTTGGTAATCTTCGATAGGTAAATTTAGGAACTCGATTTCTTCTAAAAAGAGAATGACTACTGGAGAATATATTGACTAGAAATTCAATTTAACCTAACGGTTGAATTGCTTCTATGTGAGAAGTTGGGTGTGTGTAACCCGTAAAAATGGTCGTGTTTAGCCTGAATTGAGCACCACTAGTAATAGTCTCATACTCATTCTCCAACTTGATTAAATTGCTCTTCCTATATATACCTAACGCTAGTTTACTTTTATGAACTTTGCTTCTCATTAGATTCTTTCATTCCTAGATTTATGACATTAAGTTAGATAAGCGTGTGAAAACAAAGGAACTATAAATGTTAGGTTATACCCCATTCAACACTCTCGCATCTAACATATAAATTATCGTCTTCATTTCCTTTAGGATCATAGGATATGTAGAAACGATAGCATGAGATAATAATAGGCTTAACCAACCCTCTTGAGCATGAGATCTTTAATAAACATTTTTTTAAAATATTTGATTCATGATATTTGTTGTCAAAAATCTAATATCTCTAAAAATATGCAAAAACCTCACATTTTGGAAAATAGTTTTTCAAATAACTATCCCACTTTTAAATAACATGTTTTCACTATCAATATCCACAATTTTGTTTTGATCAAAACTAAAGATTGGGAAAATATTCTTTACCATTTATTCACACATATTGAAGTAAAAACCCAATCTATTTTATTCAAATAACTCTCACATCTAAGTGAAAACTTACTTTCAAACATTGTTGAATAATGCTAAAAACATCTCTTTTAAAATCATGAATGGTGATCTCATATTTGTCATCTATATTTACATAAATGACACTTATAAGTGAACTAAATCAAATCAAGAGGACCATGGTTTGTTCATTAAGACTTTGTTTGTAACAAGTATAGAAATTCATGCTATCATAACTACCCACTTATTGCACATTGATACACATTAGGATTAATCCTCCTAGTTATGTAGTTATGAAATACTTGATGTTGCTTAGTGTTTCCTAGCACTTATATTTTACTTGCTTGATGAGTATGTTTGCATGCTAGATGAAATTTCTTGTTCACTTAATCCCTTTGATTAACATGCTTTGGCTACATAATTACCTACAAAATTAGTATATGCTTAATTGCCTCAAAGAGTTGGACTTGTTTGAAACCAAAAACACAACCTTTCTGCAATTCACTACCAAAAACCCTTTTCTGGCAATCTGGGAATCACCAGATGTGCGGCCCCCTTAAATCATAAGGCGGCCCCCTTAATTATTAAGGGGACCGGCCTCCAATTAAGGGGACCGGCCATCTGATGGTCGAAGGTGTTGTTTCCTTTTTCTACTTTTTAGCCCATTTCATCCTACACTTCCCAAAATTCATAAACCTATTTTATCCTAAACCCTCTATCAAAATCTATACATCCTTAATCCCACCAATCCTACATTATAAACACTCTCATTCCTCTCAATCTATTCTCATCTCTTCATGACCTCTCCCATTAAACCAAAACCACCAAACCGTTTGGAGAAGTAAGCCTAACTTCCACTAAAAGCCCGTCAAACCAAATGATGTTGTCAAACATCCAACACCAAATTCCTCCTATGTCTTCATCATTACATATCAAAAACCTTTACTCACCCATATCCTTCTACATTACACTAAAACCTCATAATCTTTTCATAACTCAAGTGATGTTGTTCATAATCAACCAACACCTAAACCTCACTCTCACACAAATGATCCATTTAACAACATATCATCCACTCGTGCTTCCACTAATGCTCGTTCTTATGATGAGCATGCACAATCCCAAAACAATAATCCCAACCTCATTACCAACACTTTACATGATGCTCATTCAACAAAAACACCATCCACTCATGAAGCATCTCTTCCACCCATATCATGTTTTCATGATTACCCAAGCTCAAACATGTCTACACCACCAAGAGTAACACCACCACATCCTACAACTTCACATGCCATTCCTATGTTGCATGTTCAAACCCTCACCCAAGACTATTATCATGCTCCACCACCATCACCTTCCTCCGAACACTTGAAGTTCGTTGAGGCGCTAAAAGAAGCCCATGAGCTTAGTGCTCTTTTAGCCTTACATCTTGCTCAAGGCAATTTGGATCCACCTTCATCTAGATCACCCTCATCACCACACAACTTAAATCAACTTGAGAAGCATGTCAACAATTGACCTTGTTGCATCTTTCTCCTAAAAACCATTGCATTCAATGAACACTTCACTTGGATTGAATATCTTCTCACTAGATCATATCCAATACCCTCACTTGAACAACATCCAAAACCTTAATCAACCTCTTCCGCTACAAACTCTCCACCACCAAACTCTCCAACATTCAAGACCCAAACATATACCTCCATTAATCCAACAACCTTACCCTACTCAACCATCTTCATTCCAAACACTCAATCATCAACCATCTAAGCATACTACATGCTTATGATTTTCACTTTCAAATACGAATCAACCAACCTTTTGTTACAAGCAAGTCCAATGGCTCTCTTTGGCAAATTAGGATCTTTTAACATAATCACTTTGAATTAATTGTTATGTATCCTTAATATTTGTTTGCTATGCTTGTTATTTGCTATGCTTGTTATGTATCCTTAATATTTGTTTGCTATGCTTGTTATTCTTCTATATATGCTTGTGCTTCGAATATTTTTCTTGCGAGCATTCCATTTCTCGATCCCTTGGTGCCATCGAACGAGGGGGAGCACACATCAAGGGGGAGCTTTCATCCCGTCTAACTTCATTTATGAAGCTAGACGGCATAACCTTTTTGATTCTACAAAAAGGGGGAGAAGTGAATATAAACTCACTAAGTACTTGTCTAAAAATTAATTTTTAGACTTAATGAGTTTAGGTTTTGTAATCATCAAAATGGGGGAGATTGTTGATATAAATAATGTCTAAAAACATTATTAACATATATCGATATCTCTATGTTTTGATAATCACAAAACGTAAACTCATTGAACTACAAATTATGACGTAAACAAGTATTTAGTCGTAAATATTTGCTTTAGCATCCATATCACTTAAGGTATGAATAAACAAAGTGTCTAATGCATTTTATGATCAAAGGAATTTTTATTTTTACAAACCTTACATTTTATTAAAATGGGACAAACATTTCTAAACTTATACAAAACATTTTTGTATTTATAAGAAATGTTTTATTCAAAATAAACATTTTGAATTCAAATTTCTACAAAAAAAAACGGCCACATTCTTCAGGAAAAACCTCTCCCACAAAAAGACAAAAAATCTGAAGAATTTTTTTTTTCTTAGGCGACCCCCTTAATTATACTAGGCGGTCCCCTTAATAATTAAGGGGACCGGCACACAATTAAGGGGACCGGCCACGCTCACTGTCAAATTTTGTCAGAAATTTTTCCCTATAAATACCACCTTAAACCTGGAATTTTTCTCACCTCTTTGCATAAATATTTTCAGATCCAATTCTCTCTAAACATCCTTCTAAAACCCTTTGATCATAAGATTATTAATCTTTGTTTCAAGTGATCCAATCTCTCATATCTCAAAGTGCAAGAGAAGAATCCTCCCCATCATAAAGCTAAAGATGTAGTTAGTGCTTATGTAAAGTTGTGAGCTTTGTATATGTAATAAGTAGATCAAGATGATCTTACTTAGTAGTGAGTTTATGAGTGAGTAAGAAGTAGTGTGAAGAAGTAGTAGTGTGGAGAAGTTATGTAGGAGTGAAGTAATAGATGTGTGAGTATGTAGTGGAGTATAGAAGAAGTTGTGAAGTAGTGAAGAAGTCGTGAAGTTGTGAAGCCATGAAGAAGTCGTGAAGCCGTGAAGAAATAGGTGTGTTGTGAAGGTGTGATAAGTTGTGTAGTAGTAGTGTTGTGAAGACGGTGTGAAGTCTTGAAGAAGGTGTGAAGGTGTGAAGATCACGTGGTGTGATATTTGGTGTGAGATTGGTTCTAGCTACTATTAGAACTCGACATTTAGCTTAGTGTCGTTAAATGGTGTAAGCAAAAGTTGTGTAAGGTTTTCTCCGCCAAAAGGGAGCTTGTTGTGTAGTGAAGAAAACTCTCGAGTGTAGTACTCGGGGAGTGGAGTAGGGCAAGGAAGGTGTCCTTGTAGCCGAACCACTATAAATCATCGTGTCCGGTTTGCATCTTCTTTATCCTATCTCTTTACATTTACTCTTGCATTTATCTCTTTATATTTATGCTTGCATATATGTGTTAGGTGTTGCTTATATTGTCATGATGATTGATTGTGTTATAGTTGCAAGTTAATATTGTGAAGATGTGCATAATTATATAATATGATCGACTACATTATTATTCACACTCCTCATATTGAGTTTAACTTAATAGATGATTTGATACAAAACGTTTTAAGATTTCAAAAGGAAAACATATTAACTTAAAGATCAACCAATGCTTTATTCTTAAAACTAAGTTTTGAAAACAAACTCAAAAGTACACATATATAATTAATCATATTGATTATATATTGTTTTCATAATAAACTCTAATTGAAGATTTTTCATAAAACGAAAAAGAGGGGAAAACCATTCAACCCCCCTTCTAGTTTTCCACAATCTCGCTTTGCTTTTGTTTGAAATCGGCTTCAAACTTAGATATACGAGCTTCTTGAGATGCCATAAACTTGGACATCAATCCTTCAAGATTGTTGGTACTACCATAGTTGTTAGAAGGATTGTTGTTTAAAGTACGGTTGGAGGGTGGACCGTTTGGTTGGTAACGACTAGGCGGATTGGAAGAATTGTTTTGATTTTGCTTCCACCTAAGGTTTGGGAGATTCTTCCAAGAAGGGTTGTATGAATCACCGTAAGGGTTCGGCTTGGGTTTGAAAGTGTACCACTTATCTCCAGCTTCGTCGGTACGCGAGGACGCGTAGTCCGCAAAAGCTGTTCCGGGGAGTTCCACGCAATCACGAGTGTCGTGGGGACCACTACATAATTCGCATGAAGAAGTGATTTTATTCACTTGGCTTGAAGGCTTAGAAGCTTCATAAGATTTCATGAGAAACTTGACTTGGTCCTCAAGTTCCATGATCCTACGGTCGGGAGTGCTAGAATTGTTCGAAGGCAAAGATATTGCCTTGACCATTTTGTTCAAATCACGGGGATCATTCCAACTTTCGTTGTCATAGAGAGCAAGATCTTCTATGAGTTCCCATGATTCTTCCGCACTTAGATCACGTAGCTTGCCAACTGCTGATTGGTCAATGGTTCGCCTTGTGGAGAGATCGATATGGTCATAGAAGATTTGGACTTGGAGCCAAAGATCTATGCCATGATGAGGGACTTTCTGGAGTAAGTCCTTGAAACGAGTCCATGCTTCATATAGAGTTTTACCTTGACGTTGTTGGAACATCAATATATCATTTCTAAGCTTGGTAGTTCTCCCCGGTAGGAAAAATTGAGCAAGGAAACGAGTGGTGAGATCATCCCATGAGGTGATAGATCTCGCGGGTAAACGTTCAAGCCATTGACTAGCTTGATCACGTAGAGAGAATTAGAATAGGCGTAATCGGGTCGACTCTCTAGTTGTAACATCAAGGTCTATAGAATCTACGATTTTAAGGAAGTCCTTGAGATGTTGATTAGGATCTTCGGAACGAAGTCCATGGAATGCACATCCGCTTTGCACCAACCGGATGGTGTCGGATCGCCAGGGGGACACATTGGCTCCTTGGGTGAGCTCAATAGTGTTTCGATAGCCTTGGTGGCTAGGTCGGGAATACTCTCCTAAGGTTCGGGGCCTAAACGGTTGGTTAACTAGTGGTGGGTTTTGTGGGTGGTCTTGTTGTGGTGGGTTGATGGATTCAAAGATGTTACCACCTTCCATGATGTCGGATGGTAAAGAGTTACGAACAAAAACACGAAGAAATAAGATAGACTAAAGAGAACCTAAAAATAAAAATAAAGTCTTACTAGAAAGGAATCTAGCAAGTAGACCTAATAAAAAGAAATCTTAACCTAGACAATAACTATTCCCCGGGCTGCGGGGCCAAAAACTTGATGCGCGGGAATTGCACCAGGCTTTACCTCTCGAGGGATCTCGAGAAGCTTACAACCCCCACCAGGCAGTGTACCTGATCGTTGTAGTATAGTATAGTGACAAGTACCGGGGGATTGATCGTTCAACTCAGGAATAGTGTCGCTAGGATTAGAACGCCTAAAAACTAGGTCTAGAGGTGAGGGATGATTCTTTTTGTAATTTTATATTTTATGAAAAGCAAGTAAAAATCTCGGGTATTGGAAGGTGGGGCGGAATTAGTTGCTAATCAACTAACCCAATAACTAAACATGCAATCAAAATAAAATAACAAAAATGAAAATAAATCTAATTAAACTAGTGGTGTGAACAATATATGGGAGAATTGTGTTTACTTAGATTTCACTACTCCCTAGATATCTTTTACATGTTACTTACTTGTTACAGTTGCGTGGATGACGGGTTATATTCCTTAATACCAATCATGGGGTGGCGTACTTACTTCCCCAATTCTATAAGCTCCTACTTCACTCCTATGTCGAGCCTGCAAGAAGCTCCTAACATGGGATCACTAGAATTCGGTCATGCATTAAATACAACCATAAAAACCTAGTACACATCGGTTCATGTTTCTTAAGACGTTCAAGCAAGTTACACAATGGAGATCTCACAGTTTTCTTAAGCCTAACATTGAAATTATTCATCCATTACAACTATAAATAAGCAATCAACCTATAATCAACATCTAGGTTTCATTACATCTAAGCAAACACACAAAATATCTAGCCTAGCATGTTAGAATCAAGACAAGCGTAAGATATATTCAAACAGCACATAGACATATTGAATGAATTGAAAGGATACTTATCTCAATTGAACATGAAGGGTTTCAAGGGGTGAAAACCCTTGAAAATACTGTTACAAACGAGCTAGGGTTTATTAAGTTCGGCCCTAAAATTCTCCACACAAGTTCCTCTTTCTTTATGAATGAAAATTAGAAAAGTATATATAGATTTCACGAGGTGACGGCGTCAAGAAGAAAGTTCTGACACCGTCATCTCGCCGCCAAAAATCTTCTCGGATTGCCTAGATCCAGATCTGACGCCGTCATGTGTAATCTTATTCTAGGCCGTCACCACTTTTACTCTTGACGCCCTTGTGCTGACGCCGTCACGTTTTCTCTGGGCCGTCACCAAAATTGCTCTTGACGCCGTCATCAAATCCTTCTTGACGCCGTCATCTACTGTAACACTGATGTAATCGTTTTAGTATAGTGTTTATTTTACCGAAGAAATGCTTAGGAAAGTATTTCCCCGGGTCGTGTCCCAGCGAAGGTGTGAATGGAATTTCGAATTCCCGAATCGTGAAACGTGTCGTGAAAACGGTAAAAAGTGATTTTAATGATTTTATACTAATGAAATAGTAAATGAAGCACAAATAACTAATTAAACACGTAAATCAACTAAACAAACCAAAAACGTAACGTATAATCGAAAACCGTAAATTAAAACGTAAAATAAACGTAACCGTACAAAATAAAACGCGACTTTTAAGCTACGCGACTCCTACGGACTTGGAAATAATTTTCAAAATTTAAAAATGATAAAAGAAAATTTTGAGAAAAAGAAAAATATTTTTTTGACTTTTTATTTATTTATTATGAATTAAAAACTAATTTAACTAATTAAAAATTAAAAGAAAATGCAAAAATAGTGAGAAAAATAAAAATTAAATTTTGAAAATTATAAAATAACTAAAAAGAAATTTTAAAATTAAAAACTAATTTTTTTGGCTTTTTATGTAATTTCTAGGAATTAAAAAGTATTAAATCTATTTAAAAATTCAAAAGAAATTCAAATTAAATGAGAAAAATACAAAATAAATTTCTAAAATTCTAGAATAACTAAAAATAATTTTTTAATATATTTTTGGATTTTTCAGATTTTTTTGGATTTTTTATTAATTAAAAAGTATTAAATTTTGATTAAAAATGAAAATAAAATAAGAAAAATAGCAAATGGACTTAGAAAAATTTGAAAAAATTACAGAAAATCAAAAATAATAAAATAAACTTGAGAAAAAATTTTGGAAGAAAAATAAGCTATGCAACTGCTGATTAGCTTGAAAACTGCTATTTGTGAAGTGCTTATTTATAAGCACTTTGACCAAATCTTGACCAAACCTTAACTAAATGTTTTTAAGACTAAAATGAGCTTGATGGAACAGTATTTAGACCAAAAGTGACTCAGAATCACAGGTATGGAGACCAAACAGTGGAAATAAGCACAATGTAACTAAGCCGATAAGCAAACAGATAATGCAAATGGGTAACAGCTCAAATGACAAAGCAATTGAAGGTACACAGCAACTAAAAAGCCTAATAAAACTAAGATATGAATAACAAAAGCAAGATTGCACCCCTATTAGAAATTCAGTCCTATTGCACAATCTACTTAACTGATAAGCCTAATAAGCAGTGCTAATGAGCTAATTAGAGTGGACTTATGGGAGCAAAATGTTATTCGAACTACTGAGATTCTGAATACACAAAAAGAAATCAATCGAAAGCTTAATTGTTGGCCTAAATGCCCCCTAGATCAGCTGTTATTGAAATAGGCAGGCTGCAGTTTGACTTCTGTTCTCAACTAATTTTTTTTTTTTTTTTTTTTTTTTTACTGAAATGAAATTCAACTGATCTAAATTGACTATCTAAGCTATAATAAACTATTGTAACACTAGATTATCCTACAAGTATCCTAAACCTAACAGATTAACCAATCTTAGATTCAATCTTACCTTAATACTAGCAGTTTTTTATATAAAATCTAACGTTGACTTTTGAAGTTACAATGCCTAATTTTATGACTTAACCTGCTAAACCTAACCTAATGCCAAGTAACAACGCAAATATCTAAACAAGTGATCCACCAGAACATGCAGAACTTATCTAATCCAAACACACCCTTATTGCAAATTGAAACACTAGAATTGATCTATAAGCTATCACCTACTGATATAAAGCTTAAAAACAGATTATAGGGAAACAACCTAACCTAAATAAAACTCTAAAATACCACAAAGAACAGCAGGAATCGAGTAACAGCAACAAAAAGCTTACTAGTGCATTTGACTAAAAGTGACAATAGAATCAAACTTCCAACAATCAAACAGTTAACAACTGATCCTAACACCCCTGGACTGAGACAGATCCAACCTATTCCAAACACCACTGATTCAAGCACTTTATACTAATTTGCAGATTCAATCTCTTAAACGCCAAACCAATACTTACACTATATTCTCAGTAATATCTAAGGCTAGTAGAACACTAAAGTTAAACATAGAATACTAAGAACATTAATATGCAGATGATGGCTATACTAGGCAGATTAGGAACATAAATCAAGGTAAACTAAGACCAAACCAAAAGACAAATAGTATCCATAACATCAAACAACTATAGAACATAAGCAATTATCTAATCTAAATACTACATAAGCAGATTCATACCAATGAAACAGTAAGACAGAATTAGAAAACTTACCACCATCTCTCAGCCAAACAGAGAGATGCTCCCTCACAGCCTATCTTTGGATAGGCTAAGCACATCCTTTACTTGCTTAACATATCAATAACGCCTTCAGTACACAATCCCTTTCCTCAGTTGAATTTCTTTGACTAAATTCCAATTTATCAATTCAACACAGAAGAAAATTTATAAAACTCAAATACTGGCTATTGTGTAGGATAAAGTAAGCCATTAATCAGATTTAAATAGAAGCTGAGAAAAATTAAAAGCAACTAATAACTGTAAATAGACTGCAACAGAATTAAAGAAAACTTGAATTATATTAAAATAAGGAATTTGAGTACAAAGCTTTTTAATAAGAAATACAACTTTAAAACTAATTATATCCTACTCCTAATCCTAAACTAACCTAACATCTCACTGATTACATGAGGTGAGTGAGTGGGGTATATATAGCCTGCTGAGAAAGAGATGCCAGGTCATCAATCCTTGTGGAGGTGTGCTTCTTTGAAGTCCCTTATAGCCGTTTGATTGCCCTTGTCCCCCAAGTTTCAATCTCCACCGTTTGATTGATTGATAGGATTAGATGTATCCTCCGTGTGTAATCTTACTGGTCCACGTGTCCCTGACCACTCTGACATTCCCTGACCTTCTAGAATACCCAAATGAGTGGGTAATTATTAATTATCGCAAGGGTAATTTTGATGGTGGGGGATTAGGGTTCTACGTACAGTGAATACTGGGAATTGGGTAAATTTAGGGGGCGGGTATATTTTTGGGGGTTTTATTTGTTTTTGTTTGACCGGGTTTTGGGAGGGTTGACCGTGGGTAGGATTTTGGACCGGGTAGAATAATTTAGGGAGTGGGCTTAGTATTTGGGCTTTGGGGATTAAGGGCTTGAAGGGTTGTGGGTTAAATTATTCTTGGATCAGGTTAAGATAATAATAAGATTTATCAAAGGACTTATGTTGTAAAACTGAAATTCATAGGGACCAAATCTGTACATCTTTGAAACTTTCTCCAAGGGTATAAATTGACATTCTATGATTTATGAGGGACCTCTTTTGATTTTTCTTCGGATATTTCATCAAAGGACTATATTCGCCAAATTCTGAAACTGCAGGGACTGATGTTGCCAATTTCTCAAAACTTTGTTCCAGGGACTAAACGTGTAACATGATGAATCTCTGAGGTTGATTTTGTCATTTTGAGCCTGGACTTTGACCATTTGACTTCCCCGGCTCCGGCTTTTGACCTTTTTCGAATCTCGTGCTCGTTTTTCGTCGGTTTTGCTTTGTTTTTGTCCATTTTTCTCATATCCGTACCTGCACATACACAAATACAAAAACATGCATTCTCTTGGCATTTTTGGTTAGTATTTTGTGTTTTTGGTCTGAATTAAGGTCTAAAAAGGATGAGTGAATAAGCACTCATCAAACACCCCCAAAATTTGATACAGCGGAAGACTCAACAAGCTTTCGGGGTGTTACGGGGATTGGTATCAAACACAAGACATAAAAGAATGAGATAAAGTAAACAAGAGAAAAATGCAACCACGCGGGGTTTTAAAGTTTAGATTCATCCCAAATTCATTCAAAGTCAGGCCCAAAAGAAATAATATAGGTCCACAATTATTTATCAGAGTTTTAGAAAATTAGATCCATAACCAGGTGCCATAGCCAAGCCTCCAATCTGATGAGGCGAAAAATAAACCACTTTTAGGGGGCTATTTAAGCCCGGAATTAAATTTATTTGATCAAATATTGCCCTAAATCGTTCCTTTTGTGATTTTAGGTACTTTGGGAGTGAATTCTGGAAAAGGAAGCAATTCGGACGTTTTTGAAGCATAAAAGTGAAGAAAACGGCAAAGACTTAATTTTCCATGCTGAGAACAGTACCTGACGGCGTCAAGAGGAAGACCCTGACGGCGTCAAGAGTAAAATCCATGACGACCCAGTGCAAACCTGACGGCGTCACAACAAGGGCGTCAAGAGTTAAATTGGTGACGGCCTGCATAAGGTGAATACATGACGGCGTCAGATCCATATCTAGGCAGTCCGAGAAACTATTTGGCGGCGAGATGACGGCGTTAGACATTTGTTCTTGACGCCGTCACCTATCAAAAACTTATATATAGTTTTCTATTTTTCATTCATAAAATAGGAACTTGTGTGGGGAAAACTAGGGCCGAACTTTGTAAACCCTAGGTCATATTTTACAGTGTTTTCAAGGGTTTTCACCCCTTGAATCCTTTCATGTTCTATTGAGATAAGTCTTCACTTAATTCATTCAATATGTCTATATGTTGTTTGAATTTATCTTGTGCTTGTCTTGAATTTAACATGCTAGGCTAGATCTATCTTGTGTTTGCTTAGATCTAATGAAACCTAGATGTTAATTATGTGTTGATTACTTGTTTATGGTTGTAATGGATGAATGATTTCAATGTTAGGCTTAAGAAAACTGGCAGATCTCCATTGTGTAACATGCTTGAACGTCTTAGGAAACATGAACTGATGTGTACTAGGTTTTATTGGTTGTATTTAATGCATGAGCAAATTCTAGTGATCGCATGTTAGGAGCTTCTTAGCCGGCTCGACATAGGAGTGAAGTAGGCGCTCATAGGATTGGGGAAGTAAGTACGCCACCCCATGAATGGTATTAAGGAATACAATACATCATCCACACAACTATAACAAGTAATTAACGTGTAAAAGATATCTAGGGAGTAGTGAAATCTAAGTAAACACAATTCTCCCACATATTGCTCACAACTTTAGTATAATTTAGTTTAATTTCATTTTTAGTATTTTATTTTGATTACATCTTAGTATTGGGTTAGTTGATTAGCAACTAATTCCGCCAAACTCCTTCAAACCCGAGATTTTTACTTGCTTTCTAAAAAATATAAAAATACAAAAAGAATCATCCCTCATCTCTATACCTAGTCTTTAGGTTTTCTAATCCTAGCGACACTATTCCTAGCTGAAGGATCAATCCCCCGGTACTTGTCATTATACTATACTACATCGATCAGGTACACTGCCTGGTGGGGTTGTAAGCTTCTCGAGATCCCTCGAGAGGTAAAGCTTGGTGCAATCCCTACGCTACCAAGTTTTTGGCGCCGCATCCCGGGGAATAGTTATTGTCTAGGTTAGAATCTCTTTTTATTAGGTCTACTTGCTAGATTCCTTTCTAGTAAGATTTTATTTTTATTTTTAGGTTCTCTTTAGTCTATCTTATTTCTTTGTTTCCTTTGTTCGTAAACTATCTCGATGGATAACAATAACATTGATCGTTTGATTCCTGTTATTCGTGTTTTTCGTCGTAGGATTTTCCAAATGCCCGCCCCAATCCCTTTAGTGGAAAATGAGAACCTACCTAACCTCTCACCTAACCGCCACTTTGACAATAATTCTGAGTTAGAGGAGTCTGACCATGATGATGACCGTAGGGTTAGTCTTTTTTACTATTCAGACTCCGATGAGGATCTTGATGATGGTGATGTGGTTAATGAGGATAGGATGGAAGATGAAGTGAACCCTCTTAGGTATGTCGACCCTAGAACAAGGATTGAGAGTGATAGTTCATTCAATATGCAATTTCCTTGTAAGATTGGATTTAGGAGCTTTAATGCCTACCATAACTCATCTCTCCCAATGAACATAATCTTGCGTAATGAATATAATAAAATCATGGTAGATGAGTTAGAATACAATGGAGATAATGTTATTTCTAGGGCAATGTCATTGCATGTGTTTGTAGGAAGCTTTGTTTATCTTGTTGAGTTTATGGTTATGGAGAATCTAGGAGAATTTATTGATAGTAAGTTAACCCAAGTTGTGTTTGGAAAACCTTTCAAAAGGTTGACCAACCTTGATGAAAAACTTATGGAAGGGTTAATTACATTCTCGGATGGGGATGAAGATTTTGTCTACCAAATGCCCCGTGCACACCCTAGGTTCAAGGATTTTTCCATGGAGAAGTGTAGTAGGTATCCGCCCATAGAACTGCTAAGTGAGAATGATAAGAGAAAAAGGCTTAAATATACTCATGAAAAGAATAAAAGATACTATCGCGGATGTTTAGAGTTAGGAGATAATTATAAGAAAGATGAGGCGACCATTAGATGGCTCACGCTTGGTTATGTGAGCATAAGCGATACACGGTAACCCATAACCTTGAGTCTAGCTACAAGACTCGTAAATAAAGAAAAGCACTTCTTGGGAGGCAACCCATGTTTTGTGTGATTTTTATTTTTGTTTGTTTGTTATTTGCTTCCGTATGCATGCTTTATTTTTATTGTTGGTAGATCATGTTTCAAAACTAAAATAGTGGAAATACTTTACTTTGTTGTTTGGCCTGGTCTTAACTTCATCCAAAGGTATTTTGCAAAAGATAAGTGTAAGGGGAAACCCCAAATATGTTTTTAAGAAACAAAACCGATCATGATTCTTCACAATATTAAGTGAACATGTATATTCGTATTTGTTAGAGTCAAATGCTTGTATCGAGTCATAATGATGTTTTGCAGGATTTTCCAGGAAGTAGGACCAAGTTTTCCCAGAAATTTACCGGAAACTTAACATAAGAATTTCTGCAGGTCACTTCTGACGGCGTCACGAGTTTAGTCTTGACGGCGTCACGTGTAAAAATCTGGAAATTTTACCAGTTTTGTTTTTCTAACGGAGTCTTAAAGTTTTTGTTGAATTATTAGTTTTATAATCTCCAGGAAATCTGCAAACATCATTCCACATGCATTATATCTTATTTTGTTTTCTAGGACTTTTTAGCATACGTAGATTGCCGCCGATTTTATGCAAGGTTGCCTTGTCTGTTTTTTCAGGTTTTACAGGTTATGTATGACAAGAAGATGATTTATATTCTGGAAGGGAAGCTTTGATTGTTCATTTTCTTGGAGGAAGATCTAACCTGGCCACCTTATTATCCATACCGAGTGAATCAGGGGAGTATTTGATTTCATTTGTTTTACTTATTTCACTTTTACATTCTTTACTTGAACATTGGGGACAATGTTCATCCTAAGTGTAAGGGGAGGGTAAAATGATGATACCTTACAGATACACTTTCGCTTGAGTTTGTTTATTTGATGGTAGATGTGTAATAAAACTATGAGAAATACTTGTTAGTGTAATTTTAGCGCCAAATTTAAATTTTTTTACAACATTTAGGAGTAAAACTTTAGCCATAGCAAGCGTCTCATGGATAAGAGATTGTATGACTAGCACAAAACCGTACTATTCAGAAAAATTTTCCACCCAAATATGTGAGGTTCGCCTTTAGATTTGATAGGAAAAACATTTACTGTTAGTGCTTATGAGTGTACCGGTAGCATTTAGATTCTAGAACTTGTGTTAGTGATGCATCCCGAGACCGCTAGTGAGACTACATTCGTGTAGTAGGATTTACTACATGATAAGAGGCATTAGGATCACCCTTGTGTTAAACCCGTATCATAATTACTTGACTATTTAAGTCATATTACTTGGCTAGTTAAGTCAACTAATTTTTCCCACACCATTAGCGTTGTACTCATTTTTAGTACACGAAACCCCTAGTACACCCCTCCAAGCCTATCTTTTCGTTTCTAACTTTAAGCATCTTACTTAAAGGAAGAATTTGTTACACCCCACTTAAATGTACACCCAAATCGCCTTAGCCTTCCGTGTATGCACTCATCTTTAGTGCATTATTGTTATTTGTTAAACCCTAAGTTAATTATCTAATTTATTACATGGTTGCTAAGTCGAGTCATATCCTTGTACATATTGTTTTGGGACGATTGGGACTCATGGGTTAAGTACTTATTTTATGGAGTAATGGGGAAGAACATCATATATTACCCCCGTATGTGCGTTAATCTTAAAAGTACTCCAAGTGTTTTGATTTTCTTAATTTGAGTCATTAGATTAGTTTATTGTAAAGTATGTAAAAATTCAAGTGTAAGGGGAATATTCATTCCCTATGATGTATTATTTTGGATGGTAGGGTAAGAGTGTATGCAAAAAAAAAAAAAAAAGAAAAAAAAAAAAAGAAAAAAGAAAAGAGAAAAACATACGGACTACCATCCCTTTTTATTCTATGTTTGTTTTATGTTTTTGTTATTTTTCATTTATTAGCTTAAGTCGAGTCTAGTCTTGGCTTAGCAACGCCATATTGTACATGTAATTAACCAAGATTGTTAACTCGCCACCAGTAAAGACTGCCTATATCCAACAAAACCGTGTATTCCATATCCCTACACCTAACGTTACAACCCTTTAAAAGACCTCTTTGATAGTTTATCCTAGGTACTTACGCCATGTGGTGGAGGTTTGATCCTTTCCCAAGCCTATCGTTATCTATTTTGCTATAACAGGTAGTGAGAGATATTTTCCGTTTCCATATTGTGATATATACTTTATTACACCTGAGAGATGTTAGTATCTAAACACTATTTGTGAGGTGCTAGTGTATGACCTCCTTCCTTGTCTTTGGTCTTTAGTGGAACGATTATTTGTTGTAATTACTTTTATGTTAGTGTTAAATGACACCTAACTTGTATTTTGACTAGAATAAAAGAGCATTTGCTTGAGGACAAGCAAATCTCAAGTGTGAGGGTATATGATGAGGCGAAAAATGAACCACTTTTAGGGGTTCATTTAAGCCCGAAATTAAATTTATTTGATCAAATATTGTCCTAAATCGTTCCTTTTGTGATTTTAGGTACTTTGGGAGTGAATTATGGAAAAGGAAGCAATTCGGATGTTTTTGGAGCATAAAAGTGAAGAAAACGGCAAAGACTTAATTTTCCATGCTGAGAACAGTACCTGACGGCGTCAAGAGGAAGACCTTGACGGCGTCAAGAGTAAAATCCATGACGACCCAGTGCAAACCTGACGGCGTCACAACAAGGGCGTCAAGAGTTAAATTGGTGACGGCCTGCATAAGGTGAATACATGACGGCGTCAGATCCAGATCTAGGCAGTCCGAGAAACTATTTGGCGGCGAGATGACGGCGTCAGACATTTGTTCTTGACACCGTCACCTATCAAAAACTTATATATAGTTTTCTATTTTTCATTCATAAAAGAGGAACTTGTGTCGAGAAAACTAGGGCCGAACTTTGTAAACCCTAGGTCATATTTTACAGTGTTTTCAAGGGTTTTCACCCCTTGAATCCTTTCATGTTCTACTGAGATAAGTCTTCTCTTAATTCATTCAATATGTCTATGTGTTGTTTGAATTTATCTTGTGCTTGTCTTGATTTTAACATGCTAGGCTAGATCTATCTTGTGTTTGCTTAGATCTAATGAAACCTAGATGTTAATTATGTGTTGATTACTTGTTTATGGTTGTAATGGATGAATGATTTCAATGTTAGGCTTAAGAAAACTGGCAGATCTCCATTGTGTAACATGCTTGAACGTCTTAGGAAACATGAACCGATGTGTACTAGGTTTTATTGGTTGTATTTAATGCATGAGCAAATTCTAGTGATCCCATGTTAGGAGCTTCTTAGCCGGCTCGACATAGGAGTGAAGTAGGCGCTCATAGGATTGGGGAAGTAAGTACGCCACCCCATGAATGGTATTAAGGAATACAATACATCATCCACACAACTATAACAAGTAATTAACGTGTAAAAGATATCTAGGGAGTAGTGAAATCTAAGTAAACACAATTCTCCCACATATTGCTCACAACTTTAGTATAATTTAGTTTAATTTCATTTTTAGTATTTTATTTTGATTACATCTTAGTATTGGGTTAGTTGATTAGCAACTAATTCCGCCAAACTCCTTCAAACCCGAGATTTTTACTTTCTTTCTAAAAAATATAAAAATACAAAAAGAATCATCCCTCACCTCTAGACCTAGTCTTTAGGTTTTCTAATCCTAGCGACACTATTCCTAGCCGAACGATCAATCCCCCGGTACTTGTCATTATACTTTACTACATCGATCAGGTACACTGCCTGGTGGGGGTTGTAAGCTTCTCGAGATCCCTCGAGAGGTAAATCCTGGTGGGGGTTATAAGCTTCTCGTACCATAACCTACGGGCGTCGTAGGATACGATGCCCATTAATATACTCATTTTATATAGCTAAATAAACCCTATTTAACCCGTCGATTAAATAAGTTACGTAGTTATAGAAAATGGATATATTAATCGTCATATATCCGTGACAACACAAAAGCCACATAATAAAATGATGTCCACTTGGACTTAAGTGACCACAACCCCGTATAACTTGATAGTTTTCCTAATTTATTAAAAGACATGTTTTCTGTGGAAAACTAGAAGGGGGGTTGAATAGTTTTAGCGTTTTAAAATCTTTTTAACTTGTTTAGTTAGCTTTGAAACTTACCGTTTGATCAAAGATATATGCACAAACACAATATATATGACATGCAAGTAAAGGAAAGAAACGATCAAACCACAACACGAGTATTTATCGTGGTTCGGCTACAAGGACTCTTTTTCCTTGCCCTACGTCCACGCCCCGAGTATCCAACTCGAGAGTTTCTTTCACTAGTCAACAAGCTCCCTTCACCGGCGGAGAAAACCTTACACGTCGCTTATACTTTTACCGACACAAAGCTAAATGTCGAGTTCTTTTACAAGGGCACAACCACTCCCGTTTAGTTCTTTTACTAGGGTACAACAACTCCCAACACTCTTTGTATTTTGAGGACTAAAATACTAACCACTCACTTTAGAATATACACAAACAAATGACGCGTAAACAACACGAGTTTACACAATACTAAGCTACCAAGTCTTGCAACGTTGTGTTGGAAACTTGTAACTTTAGACGACCTTGTGAGCTTCTTTGCTACAAAAGGAAACTTCACATTTACAATGTTAAGAGGTTAGAAGAAAAGGATCAGTGTGTGTGTAAAATATGTGCTCTAGAGGTTTTTTAAAAATCAAGTTATGGCTTGGTATTTATAGCACAACAAACTGTGTGCTCGGCGGATCAGGCGGAACCCTCAAATGGGTTCCGCCCGTGTACCCCCAGGGTACCGCCGGGTCTGCAGTAGGTTTTTGCAATTACTCTTCAAACCAAACAAGGTCTTGTCTCATAACTTCTATCAACCAAACAATGTCACATCACTTAAAGTAAGTCAAACATGATACTTGCAAGCAACATGAAAGCAAGTCAAACACATAACTTGCCATAAATACATAATGACAAAACTTGCCATAAATGTGATGTGACTATTTCTAATTTAAGAAATAAACTTGTGTTATGTTTTATGAAATGTAAAATGTAGCAAAAGTCTTGTTTATGCAAGTCTTAAAAACTAAGAATATGTTTTGCTTAAAACTAAAGTTTACATTTTGTCGTTAACAAAACTTAGCGAAGATCGTAAAATATAAATAACGTTTTTAGGCGATATTTGTATTAACAATCTCCCCCTTTTTGTTGATGACAAAACATAAACTTTGTTTTTAAGTAACACACAAAATCTTGGTTTTTAAGACTTAAAAAAAATTATATTAAGCTTGTTTTACTGAAGAGATGAAAAGCACATCAAGTATTGAAGGTTTAATATATTTCTCCCCCTTTTTGTCGAAACAAAAAGTAGAGTAGCGAAGCGGAATAATCACCATGCTCCCCCTTGGTCGATACTCCCCCTAAATGGAGTACCAATATGGGAAACATGGATTTTGAGACCTACAAAAAAATGGTTAGTTGGTGATATATATAGTTAAGCTTGTAGTTACCACACACAATGCAACCACAATGACAACACAACATTGATCAACCAACAATAAACAAAAGTAAGTAGAAAGAAATTTCATTCCAAGTAAAATTTTGGCTTATAAAGTCAAAAGACAAGAAATGGTAACTATTCTTCTACTTAGTAACCAAAAGCTAAAAAAAAAATAACCAAGAAAATAAAATAAAATTCTACATTCCTAAATTGGGGCAAACGGCCTCCAAGGGTTATTTAGGATTTGTTAGGGTGAGAGAGTGCATCCAAACGTTCAATGACATGTTGGAATGCAAACCGGGTTTCATTTTGGAATTGGTGAAGCAAGGTTTTTATGCTTTCACCCATTTGCTCACAATTTGAGCAAACGTGGGGATGGGTAGTTGAAAATGGGTTGGTTTTGGTTTCTTGGTTTAGGGGTTGGTTTGGTTTTGGTTCTTGGTTGGAGGATTGATTTGGTATTGAATCAAGCAAGGTGGTTTGAAATTCCATTGCTTGATGAAGGTGATTTTCAACCATGCTTTGTATCTCCTCATAAGAAGGAAAGAAAGACTCATAGGTTTGGGGTTGAGAAGGTGGTGGAGTTGGGTGATCATGGTGTTCAAAATTTGGTTCTCCATAAAGAGGACCATGGATTTCACGGTAGATTGGGTGAAATAATAACGGTTTGGGTGGTTGGTACACTTGTTGTGATGGTTGGTTAAGTTCAAGATCATCATCAAGATCAAGAATCGACCTTGGTGATTGGTTTGCAAAAGGTGGTGGTTGATTATGTCTTGGTGGAAGATCATTTAAATCTTGGACATATGGGTGTGGTGATGTTGGAGGAGACCCAAAAAGTTCCATAGGTTCAATTTTTGGTAATGGTGATGGTGATGAAGTCTTTGATGGTTGAGTTGGAGCACTTGGTGGAGTTGGGTCAATAGGTGATTTAGTAGGTGGTGGAGTGTGCTCATTTGGTTGTTTGGGTGATGGAGATGGAGATGCAAGATTCAAAAAGTGTTCATTTTTGATGGGTGATGTGAATTCATCCGAGGATGAGGAGCTAAGGTTGATGGATTGGTTTGACCATAGTGGTTTAACACTAATCCGGGCGGTTCTACGGATGGGTCGTGATGGTTGAGAGGTGTTTGTTAACTTGGTCATTGTTAAAATGGTTCAAAGTTTCAGAATTTGTGATGAAGAAGGTGTGGTTTGAGAGTGTTGAGAATGGTTTAATTTATAGTGATGAAGGTTTGTGGGAAGAAGTGTTTGGATTTGATGTAAGGCCATACAAAAATGGTGGTTCCTAATGATTTGGAAAACTAATTGTGGGTTGTCAAGTCATGGAAGTCAATCCAATGAAAATGGTGAAGTAAGAAGACAAGTTTTGCACTAAATGCTTAGTGGTTTTGGTGAATTTGTTTGATGGAAAAATCTCAGGGATTTCAAGGATCCCTTAGAAGGGTTCCTTCCTTTATGTTTGAGGGGTCCTTGAGGTTGTCATGGTTAAGTTTGAATTTTGGCGGGAATTGGTTTTGGTTAAGTTCATGGAAGAAGGAGTATCCTATTATGCTAAACACATTGCAAGTAATGGGTTTGTACCTAAAAGGATTGGATTTTGTTGTTTCAATGTTGAATTGGCGAAAAAGAAAATAAAAATTCTGCAGTCAACTGGCGGCACCCTGGAAATACACAGGCGGAACCCAAATTAGGGTGCCGCCTGGTCCGTTGGGCCAAACCTGGGTTACCCAGATTTTGCACTGGCGGAACCCAAATTTGGGATCCGCCGGATCCGCCAGGCCTGAAAAACTTCACAGTCCGCGTTTTTGACCCGCGAAACGATTTTCAAATTTTTCGAAAAGTCCTAAAACCAAAAATATAATTCATATCTGGTTAGGAAATGCAAAAATTATACATGTAGACACTCATATCATAAGACTTTGACCGGGGGCTAGCGAAATTTACTAAACTTAGTGAAAATTTGATAATCATGAAAATTTGACAACTTGCCAAAAGTTGTCTTCCTGCAACATTGTTAGTTAAAACATGTTCCATAGTGTATCAAACATTGTGCTAACACACAAATACATCACAAATATTGTTTAAACTACCAAATTGTTCCAAAAGCACCTTGTGCCAAACACTCCTAACACACCCGCACTCATTGACGGTCCATTTTCTTCTTCATCTTCCCGAGGAATCTCCCGATGTTTTTGAACATCCCCTTTGTTTGCTTGAACTCCTCCGACTCATTTGGAATATCCGGAAGTTGGGAAAGGTATTCTAGAGGTGGGAGCCTAGAGTTTGGCAAATTGTCATCTTCACTCATTGAGGAAGATGAAGATGAGGTAGGAGGATGTGGACGTTTTCCTTGGGCTCTATACATTCTCTTATCACTTAGAGGGACAAATGTATGTGGAATGAGAGAGTAGTCAAGTTGAAGACGGTTAGGAGTTGGAGGAATGGGTGCAATGAACCTAAAGAGACGGGTCAAGAACATTCCATATGGCATAGCCGTTGTGCCATGCACGGGAATGTCGGCCATTCTCTTGGCCATGTAGTAAGCAAGATTGAAAGGTTGCCTAGTGGACAAAGAGTAGAGCATGTAGCATATGCAAAGGTTGATATGGTCTCGGTTTCCTATGGTGCTTATAACATTGGCTCTAAGGACTTCCTCCCATTTCTTGAAATGGGGCAAGAGTTCATTAAGTTCCATTCCATATGGATCTTTATCAACCTCATTACCCGTTCGGGTTCTCCTAGTAGTAGTTGTCCTAACAAAGAGGTGGTTACGGAGTACATCTTTTGACACAAGTGGGGTATCATAAGGATGGAAACGGTCATCTAGGGTGTCAAGGGTTGAGAGGGAGTGCAAATCGGAGTAGATACAAGTACCTTGGTTTGGAATTCCTAGGATTTGAGCAAACTCCTCAAGAGTGAAGGAGTATTGATTGCCACTAACCCTAAAGTTGACGGATAAATAATCATAATCACCCGTGGATAGAGTGACGGATGCATAGAACTCAAGAATGAATCTAGGACAAATAGGCTCGTCTAAAGTCAAAAGACACTCAAAGTTGATTGTGGCAAATTCGGCATAAAGGTTTGTGCCTTCTAGGAAAGACGGGTCAATGGTTCTACCCTCATGGACATATCGTTTTTCTAGGGCTTTGAAGATGTTGACTTGGTTTGGGGTAAGGCCTTTGGTTTTGTGGTGTTTTGGGAGGTACTTATTTGTGTCCTTATGGTCGTAATGGGTTAGAGGAGGCATGATGATACCTAGAACAACAAAAATTTCACATTTTAGTTTAAGTAAACAATGTGGAGGTGCGGTTATCTTGACTCATTTTGATGCATCAAAAATGTTTTATAATGCAAGTTTTGTTATAAAAACAAAAGATAACCCAAACACTCCTAGGTCAATGTAGCTTCGTTTGAATGTACCCGAAAATACATATTGGTTATGTATTCCCTTTAGCATTCAAGAGACATTATGCAAGTGATGTTTTGAACATAACGTTTTGATTTTGTATTCTCAATGTGAGACGAAAAAGTATTTGTCCTACTTGTGAGAAATTTTTGCAAGAATTTGACATGGGGTGGTTTAGCAAACATGTTTACACTAAGTAAGAATGCAATTCCTAACTATGGGGAACATGATTAGTTTTGTTAAACACCTAATTTTATGCATGAATTTTACAAGTTTAATGCATAACCCCAAGTTTTTGTTTTTGTGCAAAAATAGAATTCCTAGACTCAGATCAGGATTGTAATCAAGTTAGAATACTTACAATGATGATGGATTAGTAATGTGATTGAATGGAATACCAGAATTTCGTGGGTATGGTTGAGAGGAATGGTGAATAGTAACAGTTTTGGAAGTGGTGGTGTGAAATAATGGGTGTTTGGTTTAATATAAACTAATGGATTGATTCTGCAGGTCGACGGACACGGCGGATCCCAAATTTGGGTTCCGTCCGTTATGGCTCAGGGTTCCGCCGACCCTGCTGAGAAAAATTGTTATTGATTTGTTTTGATTTTTGTGATTTTTGTCCAATGTCCAGAACTACAATGTAGGTTCCATGAGTCCTAAGCCTAGCCTAAGAAGGTTAAAAGGTTCACGTTTAAGAGGTTTGGTGAGGATGTCGGCTATGTTGTCTTCGGAAGAAACTTTCTCAATTGAGATATTTCGTTTTTGAACGTTGTCACGAAGGAAATGATGACGGATTTCAATATGTTTGGTACGAGCATGTTGTACCGGGTTTTTGCTGAGATCAATGGCACCTTTGTTGTCACAAAGAATTGTGATGTCGTTGAGTTGAATTCCGTAGTCGACAAGAGCTTGCTTCATCCAAAGAGCTTGTTGACATGCTTTTCCGGCCGAAACGTACTCGGCTTCCGTTGCTGAGATAGCAAGAGCCGTTTGCTTCTTTGAGAACCATGAGGTGAGACAATGTCCAACAAAACTGCAAATACCACTTGTGCTTTTTCTATCGACATAGTCACCGGCATGATCCGAGTCGGCATACACTATGGTGTCTATTCCCGTTCCTTTGGGATACCATAAACCTAAATGTGTAGTCCCCTTAATATACCTAAATATCCTTTTAACGGCTTCGAGGTGTGTAGTCTTAGGATCTTCTTGAAATCGAGCACATAGACAAACACTAAACATAATGTCGGGTCTACTAGCCGTTAGGTAAAGTAGACTACCAATCATACCTCTATATTTAGTGCTATCTACAGATTCACTTTCCTCATCCTTGGTGAGTTTAGTTTCCGTGGACATGGGAGTTTTGATAGGTTTCGAATCTTCTAATCCAAATTTCTTAAGCATGTCCTTAATGTATTTAGATTGGTTAAAGAAGATACCATCTTCAAGTTGTTTAATTTGGAGTCCTAAGAAAAAGTTGAGTTCTCCCATCATACTCATTTCAAACTCGTCATGCATGATTTTTGAGAAGTCCACACATAATTCTTGACAAGTTGATCCGAATATAATGTCATCAACATAGATTTGGACTATGATAATATGTGAATCTTTCTTCTTAGTGAAGAGAGTATTATCAACTAAGCCCATGGTGTACTTATGGTCAACTAGGAAGGTTTTAAGTCGATCATACCATGCTTTTGGAGCTTGCTTGAGTCCGTAAAGAGCCTTTTTAAGTTTGTAAACATAATTAGGTTTTTTAAAATCGATGAAGCCCGGTGGTTGAGCAACATGCACTTCTTCATTAATGACTCCGTTTAGAAATGCACTTTTGACGTCCATTTGAAAGAGTTTAAAATTATGTGCACACGCATAAGCAAGTAAGATTCTAATTGACTCAAGCCTAGCTACCGGAGCATAAGTTTCATCGTAGTCGATGCCTTCTTGTTGATTATATCCTTGTGCTACTAGCCTAGCTTTGTTTCTAGACACAATTCCATTTTCATCCATTTTATTACGAAATACCCATTTCGTTCCAATTATTGTTTGACTCTTTGGTTGAGGAACTAATGTCCATACATCATTCCTAACAAATTGGTTTAATTCTTCTTGCATTGCAATTACCCAAGATTCATCCTTAATGGCTTCATTAATATTTTTAGGTTCAATGGTTGACACGAAACAAAAATAATTACTTTCATTTTGGACTTTTGATCTTAGTGTTCTTTCATTAATGTTGCCTATGACGCTATCTAATGGATGACTTTTAGATTCTTTGACATTAACAAGTTCTTTGTTTAATAGTTCATCTTCCTTGTCATTATCTAAGATTTCTTGACTTTCAATTGCTTGGCTTTCAACTAAGTCATCATCTACCAAAGGTGATGTCTTAGAGGGAGGTGGACTTTCGTCAAATGTTACGTTTAACGATTCCTCGACTCTTAAGGTTTCTTTGTTTAAAACAATGTAAGCTTTACTACTTTGTGAATATCCAAGAAATACACCTTCATAAGACTTTGGGTCAAATTTGGTGAGATAATCCTTGGTGTTAAGAATGAAACATTTACTACCAAACACTCTAAAGTATCCTAATGTAGGCTTTTTACCTTTGTAAAGTTCATAAGGAGTTTTATTCAAAAATGGTCTAATTAGGACTCGATTTAGAATGTACGTTGATGTGTCTACGGCATTACACCAAAACTTTTGTGGAATATTTTGTTCATTAAGCATTGTTCTACTCATCTCTTGTAATGTCCGATTTTTACGATCTACTACACCATTAGATTGAGGAGTACGTGGAGCCGAAAAGTAATGAGTAATTCCATTATTATCACAAAATTTTCCAAATTGAAATTCATTATCAAATTCAAGACCGTGATCCGTTCTAATAGACACAATATTAGATCCTACTTGATTTTGAATTTTCTTACTTAGAATCACAAATTTATCAAAAGCTTCATTTTTACTTTTCAAAAATTTTGTCCAAGTATAACGTGAGTAATCATCTACTATGACCAAAGTGTAGAAGTTACCTCCATAACTTTGTATAGCGGATGGACCAAATAAATCCATATGTAAAAGTTCTAGACACCTAGATGTAGAAACCAAGTTTTTAGCCTTATGGCTACTATGGACTTGTTTACCGACTTTGCAAGCATCACAAAAGTGTTGGTCATATTTCAACTTGGGTAGGTTTTGAACTAAGTCTTTGGAGGAGAGGTTTTGGATAAGTCTCATGTTAGCATGTCCTAAACGTCTATGCCATAAAGTTGAAGATTCATCTAATGAGGTAAGACAAAGTTTGTCTCTAGATGAAGAATCCAACTTCATGACGTATACGTTGTTCTTAAGGACACCTTTGGCTATGGTTATACCATCTTTAAGTATTTTACTACCGTTCTCACTAAAAAGAACATTATACTTATTACGACAAAGTTGACTAATACTAAGGAGATTAAATCCTAAGTTATCAACATGAGCAACATCATCTATAGAAAGGGAGTCATGAGAGATTGTACCTTTTCCGATGATTTTGCTCCTAGCATTACTACCAAACGTAACATTACCTCCATCACATATGTGATATGTAGAGAAGAGGCTTTTATTACCCGTCATGTGCCTTGAACAACCGCTATCTTTGATCCATTCATCCGGATCCAAACAAACTTTGAGGCACACCTATTTTATGAAAAACACTCAAACATTTGGTCCCCAATTTTTCATGGGTCCATTTTGGTTAAGCATACCATTAATTTGTCCCAAATATGAAAATAGAGCATAAGGGTTCCATGGCATGTAATTTGAGGTTTGGTAATGTCCAGGAGTGTTTTGGTTCCAAACATGTTGGTAGTTTGGTCGAGCATTGAAGTTGCTCTTTGGAAAGGGGCGTTTGGGAATTGGAGTCTTAGGTCTTGGTTGAGTAGTCTTAGCTCTAAATTCATTTTTACTAAGTCCTACTCCAGTTTTAAAGGCAGGTTTGGTTCCATTTTTATATGTAACTTTAACAAATTTAGAACGATCCGATGTGGATGGAGTTACTGCTGCAGCAGACCTGGCGGAACCCTCGGGGCCAACGGGCGGAACCCTATTTTAGGTTCCGTCTGGTCCGCGGGCTGCTGTAGCAGTTTTGTTTGTTTCATGTGTGTTCGTTTCTTGTTTCGTTTGACCCTTAATGATTTCTACTTTCCTGAAACCTAGACCCGTTTTATCAAAAGGTGACTTTTGGAGTTTCATAATTTCATCCGCACATGAAATGCTCTTATCGAACTTTTTGAACTTTGTGGTTTGTTTGATTAGATCATTTTGAGTTATTTTAAGTTTCTCAACTTCAAGTTTAAGTTCCTCACATGACACTACTGAAAAAAATCTCACAGAAACCGGTCAAAATGACCCATGAAGAGTGGTTTTGGAACCACTCTCTCAAGAGGGGTATCTCCATGATTGAACATATAGAAACCGGTTTGGCAACTTGTCTCTATTAGAAGCATCAACACCGGTTTTCTCCTAAGAATCGGTTTCCATTATAGAGTAAACAAATACATTTTTATTTGACATTGACACCGGTTCTCCCACAACATGTCTTTAAAAGGCATCTAACCTATCTTTATATACAGTAAAAAGATATGTTTTTATCTCAAAACCAATCTTTTTGTAAATCTATTTTAATAAAAAAAAACATTTATAAAATTTTCCAGATCTTTAGAAATTCTATAATCTAAAAATTAACTCACCAAAATAAAGAAATTTAAATGCAACAAATATGTATTAAGTGATAAAAGTACACCACAAATGTTGAAAGAAACAACGTAAATTAAGATGATACTTCAATTCAACTAAACATAAATCCTAGACAAACTCCGAATTAAAACACTAGAATTCAGCAAAAGACTATAAAGAAAAGCACTAGAATTAAACAAACTATAAAATTAAAGAATAAATAAATAAATAAATAAATAAAACTAAAAAATAAAAAATAAACCACTAGGATTCAACATAACTGAAACATAATTTTCTGGGATTAATCGCGCCACAGTGTAAACCATGCACCAATGATGGCGTTCAACTCTTTGGTATCTTTTGGACGCTCGTAACTCCAAGGTACCTATATGTAAATTAATGAAATAAATGATTACACAACAAATAAGACAGGTTTTCAGTGCAAGAAACAAATTGCCAACTTATTCAACAATCACAGATAACACACAACATAAGGCAATCAATCATGTCATTAGCATCAAAGAAAAAGCATTTGATATATAGCTGTGTTAAAAAATTGACACCCCAAAAAAATACAAATAAACACAAAATTAGCTGAAAGAAACACCCCATTTTTTAAGCTGTCATATTTCCAACTCAAACGTTTGGTGTTGGTCAAGTAAATATAAAGCCGCAATCACACACATAATAATTTACTTTATATGCAAACATGAATTTTAATTATAGGATAGCCAAGTTTTTTCAAGACAACTAGTTTGAGACTTTCAGGCTTTTTATGGTTGTTTATTTGGAAGCAAGAATATGAATTCTTCTAGTAAATGATATTTGTGTATTAAAAGCCAATCATACATCTTACAGTGTCAAGAAAGTGGTAAACAAGGTTGAAAAGACCAAAGATAACTGACTTACTTGTGTAAACATTGTTGCATCCACATTACAATAGGAACATTAACAAAAATGAGCAAAGGTGTTTGCAAGCAATGTGCCTTCCCTGTTTCAAAAGTTAAATCAAAATTATCAGCAACATGCAATCTACGAAAAAACAGCCCTTCCTAAATCATACCAGATCCAGGTGTGCCCATTGGAAGTACATTGCTTCTCTATACATCTACATAACCAAAGAACTAGTTAGTAAGTTGTGCAATACATTTGCATTCATGCGGGTGCGCACGCACACATACCTGGAGCATAAATACCACTACCAACAGTATGAAAAAAAGAGTAGCGATCTCAAAGAGCTGAAAAATTCAAATCCACCGGTTGCCCATGATCTAACCTGCAACCACACAGAATGGGATCTGTACTTACAAAAGGATAAGGTCTCAAAGTACTATTTACAAACTATTACATAGTATTTATTAAGCAAAATCAAGAAAAAATACTTTTCATTACCACATACAAGGAGATCTTAGTTGATGATATGATTGCCACTCAAAGTGTGATGTCCTGTAGAGTATAGGGATTAGAAAATTAATTAAAAAATCTCATACCAACGGATGTTACTTATGAACCAGTTATGTCATTAGACTTTCAAGCTTAAATTCATCGCAAACATTGTGGCGACCGTATGCTCAGTCGCATTACCGACAAAGATTATTCATGTAAAAAAACAATCACATATCTTCTGACATATGTGATAACATGAGCCTCAAATCCCCATCAACTTTCTCATAACAAGGAAGATATCAAACTAGTAACGCTTATCCACATTCACCATAAACTAATTTATAACCAATAAAATGTTTAACTCTTGGTTAGGACTTTCTTCAAATGTCACAACTCGTAATTTCCGGTCATTTTTCCAAACCTCGACAATTTACTATTCACAAGTTACTATTCATCATCTACTATTCATCGATCACTATTCATCATTTTTGAGGTCAATTTGACATTCCGAGAAACATTCAGAAATTTTACTATTCACTTGACACTATTCATTCCCGAGAGAAAACCACTATTCACGTGCATTACTCATGTCATCGTAAATTTAGTTTACGAGTATTCAAATTCGCGTAACCGTATTGGTTCAGGAGCGAATTCATGCTTTGTCATTTGGGACATCTCATACGGACTAGAAATAGCCCGCGTATCATTATTATGGCACTTGCATACTATTCCATTCGTAGGATATATTCAAATTAATACTTTTGATTTATTTGACTTTTTACGTATGCTTATTCTTAAATAAACGTTAACAAACGATCAATAATGTGACTAACGCGTTCGACACTCCCGACTATGATCCCAATATATTTTTATATTCATTCTAATAATATAAAAATTATAATATTAATTTACCCGGTGTTTTCAAATCAATGACTATATTTCACGGTCGAAGCTTATTACTTAGTCGGTTTGCGATATTTCAACCCGATAATATTTCTAACACTCGATTCTAACCAGGAATAATATTTTACAACTTTTACAACTTCGTCGTAGTTTATTTCACCACGGTAATATTTATTTTTTTTGTTAACTCGGTACCCGATAACACCCAATACACAACTATATCTAAGTAAATCTTACACTTGGGGACCAAGACTTTAATTACCCATGTTTTCCTCCCTTTTTCTTCCTTGATTGCCGCCCCATGCCCCCCCCATTTGCACATGATCATGTTTTCTTTACTTGACCAAAATATCTACACATATGTCTATTATTTTTTTCCCATTTCTTTCATTATACACTACAAGAAAAGCTCCCATTTTTTTTCTCTTCTTTCTTCTTTGGGGTGCATGGCAAGAACAAGAACAACAAGAAGGAACATCAATTTTTCCAAGATCAAGTGATAAGCTAGGTTGTTTAGTACTTCTTGTTAGGGTTTTGAAGTTTAAACACAAGGTTTTGCAAGTTTTTCATCTCCACTAGTCCACTAATCTTCAAGTAAGTATGTCAAACTAATTTTCCTAATTTTATCAAGTTCTTATGATGTTCATATGGTTTTTATACAAGATCTTATGCATTTGATAGCTTATACCACTTTATTTTACAAACTTATAACTTTTGAAGCCTAGAAAGTGTTTATGGTTAGATCCTTGTTAGATCTACTTGGTTATGATGTTTAGGAACCCATGACACCCTAAGAAGGTGTATGGTAGGATTAGACTAGTTTTTTGGTGATTGAAAGTGGTTTGGTTGAAGTAGAAACTAGATTGAAACCTTGAAAATGGTTTTTGAACAAATAAAAAAATACATGCTGTCCTATTTTGGTTCACCCAGAAAACTCCGAATTTACACAGTAACTTTTGATAATATTTTTAGAAAATACTTTCGAAAATGAAGCCGTGGCCGAAAACGGGGATAAAAACGAGTTAATAACGAAGGAGATACGCTAAAAACGAGTTTAACGACGAAAACTATATTTTCCGGAAATGCTTGCTGATGAACAGTACTCACGGGCAAATTTGAGCATAAAACTTGATCTAGCCATCATAAATTGTCAAAAACATGTTAGTATGTTGTCCCACGATTCCGTGGATATAAAGAACGAGGAAAATGAGCTTAAAACGACAAAGTTATACACGTTTTAAAATCGTCAAAACTATATATATATTTTGTCACAACTAGAAAATATAACTTACGCCCTAAATGGTATATTTTCTAGAAATATTACTAAGGACTATATTCTTAACAAATGAAATACGTATGACCCAAAGGAATATTTATACGATTTAACGACGTTATTCTAAGGTTTTCGATACGAGGAATAGAACGCTAACCTTGTTATACGATATATTACGACAAGTTTTTATAACTCCTATGGGACTTATTTTTCCTAAGTATGGAAACTATTTTACTTTGACCATAACTAGTATTTCCAAGTTACGAGTGGTATAGGCATCATGTGCATGTGCATTCATTTCATCACGTCATGATCTAAGGTAGATCGTTATTACCCATATTAGGTTGCGGTTAGAGATCGTGCCTCATTTCCGTGTATCCATTCTTGTCATCATTGCTATCGCTCCAGGTGAGTCATAGCCCCACTTTTACTTGTTTAATTACTTTATAAACTTTTGGGGGAGATACATGCTTAAATACTTGTTTTATACTTTTATACGATTTGAATTATTTCTGAAGGAGAATACGCTGCTTTAATTATTTTTGTACAATGCCAAAGTATTAAATTCCTTACATTGCTTAAGTTTTCTTATTACCACGTCTTGACAAGTCCCCTTTATTATCATGGACCGTTAATTTTAGTACTAAGCGAGAGTGAATGAATAGATCTATTGAGGGTGACTCCTCCATCTGTGTTTGGGTTGCTCCAACAGTATTACAGATGCATTTCATGTCTTTATTATTAGAGTGTCTGGTAAACACTCATTTGGGGCCAAGTAACGTCTAGCTTCGGTTTCATGAGCTTAAGAGACAATGTAGTTTTATGACTGAAAAACTTATTACTTTATTCTTGGGCTATTGTACATACGATTAAAGTTAAATATTGATGGATTTTATAAATCCTATTACGGATTTCTTATTACTGAGTTCTTATTCCGGATTTCTTATGTCTGAGTTCTTATTTCGGATTTCTAAATTCTGAGTTCTTATTTCTGATTTCTTATTACTGATTTTCGATGCCTTTGCATCAACTTTAATTCGGATTGACAATGATTTTACTGGGAAATTCTTCTCTCCAAATGTTTTACCAGTATTGCTTTTGTTCACGTAGACTTTAACATATTTGGCAGTGGGTTGTAAACACACAGGTTACAAGTCTCTTATGGCGGGACTTGCAACTGAGTGGATTTACAATGCCTTTGCTGGGCGATCATTTTCTCTATAGACATTATTTGTTAAACAAACTCTATGAACTCACCAACCTCGTGTTGACACTTTAGCATGTATTTTCAGGTTTTAAGCATATGGCACGCTACAGGAGGTTTTGGCAGGGCATGGCATGGTCATAGAAGACTCTGATTATTTATATGGGGATCGTTTTAAACCATTTTTAAGGGCCTATTTCCGCACTACTTTTAAAAATGTAAATTCAACATTTATGACTTAACTATTTTATTCTATATAAATGAAGTGAAAACCATTTTTTTACTTGTGTTGTGATATCAATTGAGTTACACCCCAGCTGCATGTATGCTTCCGCTGGACTGATTTTGGGGGTGTGACATCAAACACTTAGGCATTATGAGCATCATCAAATCATATTTTAATTTAGCGGTTCCTGGCATAAATTAGTTCAATAGTAAATCCATATTAATTAGGTTAAAGCGATTCAATTCAAAATTAACAAAGCATTAGCAACTACTTCATTCTATGATTACATTAGAATACGTATTTTCGATCAACAACAAGTTTTAAGCACAATTGTACATAGAATGCAATATATAATAGTGGATAAATTGGATCAATTCGCTTACAGGCTTACAACAAGATTGTATCCAGCGGCGGAGGTGCGCGACGGCTGTGAAGTCTGGCGGCGGCAGAGCGGAGGTAAAGCATGCCATTGGAGATAAATGTGTAGGAGAAGATTGGGAATAAATTGTAATTTGAGAAATCTTGATGCCTTTCTCATTGATAGATGATAGATATATATACACAGGGAACTCCTATACATGTGGAAACCCTATTGACTACTTAACAACTGATAACAAACTATACAGGATATCAGGACTCATATATTGACCAAAGATACATTATTATCTATATCAAATATTTGACTAATATACCCCCGCAGTCGAAACGGGAGGAGACCGGACGTTGAGGCTGTCACGAAAGTCATCGAATAGAACTCTTGGAAGGCCCTTGGTGAAAATGTCCGCAATTTGGTAACGCGAGGGGACATGAAGAACTCTAACCTCGCCACGGGCCACCTTTTCACGAACAAAATGTATATCCATCTCGATATGCTTGGTCCGTTGATGTTGAATTGGGTTGCTTGAGAGATATATGGCACTTACATTATCACAATACACAATCGTGGCTTTACGAAGAGGAATTTGGAGCTCAAGTAAGAGATTACGTAGCCAACATGACTCGGAGACAACATTAGCAACTCCTCGGTATTCAGCTTCAGCACTTGAACGTGATAGAGTGGGCTGGCGTTTTGATGACCAAGAGACCAAGTTGTCACCGAGATAAACACAATACCCTGATGTTGAACGTCTAGTATCCGGGCAACCGGCCCAATCCGCATCGGTGTACGAGACCAGGTCACTAGTAGAGGATTTATACATGTGTAAACCGTAGTGTAAAGTACCTTTTATATATCGTAGAATACGCTTCATGGCAGCCATATGACCATCATGAGGATCATGCATATGGAGGCAGATTTGTTGAACCGCATAGGATATGTCCGGACGAGTAAAAGTGAGGTATTGTAAAGCCCCGGCTAGACTACGAAAATGTGTTGGATCAGAAATAGGAGAACCAACTACAGAACTTAATTTAGCCTTTGTGTCAACAGGTGTATGAGATGGTTTACAAGTGGCCATACCTGCACGTTCCAAAATTTCACGAGCATACTTGGTTTGATTAAGAAACAATCCATCTGTGGTATGGGAAACAGCAATACCCAAAAAATAACTTAGGGGGCCAAGGTCTTTCATTGCAAACTCAGTTGCCAGAACTTTCATGATATGTTGACGAAGCGAATCTGAAGAAGCGGTTAGTATGATATCATCAACATAAAGCAAAAGATAAGCAATATCCCGACCATTCTTATATATGAATAAGGAATGATCCGACCGGCTGTGAACGAACCCAATAGACGAAACATAATCTGCAAACCTTTGGTACCATGCTCGCGGAGCTTGTTTGAGGCCATAAAGAGACTTCTTGAGTCGACATACGTAATCGGGATAAACGGGATCCCGAAAACCCATTGGTTGGTGCATGTAGACTGTTTCACTTAAATTTCCATGCAAGAAGGCATTTTTTACATCTAGTTGATGAATAGACCATGATTTAGATAGAGCCAAGCTAAGAACAACCCGTATAGTGGCCGGTTTGACAACCGGGCTAAACGTTTTGGTACAATCAACACCCACCTGTTGTGACCTGCCATCACCAACCAAACGAGCTTTATACCGCTCAAAAGAACCATCAGATTTCATTTTATGTTTAAATATCCACATGGAATGAATAATATGCATATTAGGTTTGCATGGTACAAGTTCCCACGTCTTATTCTCAATAAGAGCATTGAATTCATCATTCATGGCATGCTTCCAGTTAGGGTCTAAGAATGCCATTTTCGGGTTAGTAGGAAGAGGAGATGGGGTGACTGAAACAGAAAGATTAAATGGAGCTTTTGGTTTGTGGATACCTGACATGCTACGAGTCGTGATGGTACGAGCATTTGTAGATGGTAGAATTGGCCGTGAGGTAGAGCGAGTTACTGGAGAATGTATTAGAGAGGATTGAGATGTGGCTCGAGTTTGAGAGGGTCTACTTTGGGTGTGAGACTCAAGAGTTTGGGCTGATCTCGTGGGCTGAGAAGAGGAGGTACCAGAACTAGGAGAAACTGGAGTAGTACTATGTGGATTGCGAGTGGGGGGAGGAGTATGTTGAGCATGAAGGGGGCTGTTCATTCGAGAGGGTGAGGGTTGACTTGGGTTAGGGATGGAAACTGCAGGTGATTCATTTGAATGAAGTAATGATGGATGAAGACTACTATCATGTAAGAATTGATAGTTTTCTGGTTCAGTAGGTATAGTTTGTGCGAAAGGAAATTGTGTTTCATCAAATATAACATGACGGGAAATTATAATCGTTTTTATTTGTAAGTTGTAACACTTATACCCACGGTGATTAGGAGGGTATCCGAGAAAAAACACAAGGTGTAGAACGGGATTGGAGTTTGTGGATAGTGGTAGAGGGAAGTAATGGGTAACATAGGCATCCGAAAACGCGTAGGTGATCATACGAGGGATTTCGTTGATAAAGGATTTGGGTTGGAGAGTTATTAGAGAGAAGTTTAGTTGGGAGGATGTTAATAAGATACGTGGCCATAGCTAAGGCATGATGCCAAAATTGAGCTAAAAGAGTGCGAATTATGTTGTTAATTGCACGTATTTTTCTTTCGGCTTTGCCGTTTTGGGATGATGTATGTGGACATGAAAAGCGAAAAACCATACTGTTATTTTTGCAAAATTGATGAAATGATGCATTGTTATATTCACGCCCATTATCACATTGAAACGCTTTTATATTGGTAGAAAACTGATTGCAAATATAGACAGTAAAAGCAAGAAAAGTGTTAAATACTTGAGATTTTTGGCCTAATGGGAATGTCCACAAAAAATTTGAGTAATCATCAAGAAACAAGACATAGTATTTGTGACCACCAGAACTCAAAATTGGGGATGTCCATACATCACTATGAACTATATTAAACGGAGATAACGTAAACGAAGTAGATTCATAGAAAGGCAACTTAATGTGTTTACCAAAAACACAAGGTTCACAAACAGATAAGTTTTTAGTACGATTACAGGTAATGGAATTTTTATTTCTAAGCATACGTAAAACATTGGCGTTGGGATGTCCTAGACGCCTATGCCATAGATCTTGAGAAAACGCAGCAAAAGCAGAGGGAGGTTGAAGTTGTTGAAGAGCGGTAGTGGTGAGAGGATATAGATCCCCGCTACTATTACACCTCATGAGTTGGATCCCCGTCAGGAAGTCCTTCAAAGTAAAACCAAAAGGGTCAAAAGTAATGGAAATATTATTTTCAGTAGATAAACGACGGACCGAGATCAAGTTTTTAATTAGATGAGGAGCATGTAAGACATTGTTTAATTTTAAAGGAGGGTAGGGAGCAGAAAGAATTGTGTTTCCCAGACCTTGGATTGGAATAGCATGACCATTACCAACAATTATGTGTTTAGGAATGCTCATATGAGAATAAGATGAGAGTGTACCTTGCGAACCTGTCATGTGAGAAGAGGCTCCCGTATCCATGTACCAATTCTCGTCAGGAGGATTTAGTGTCATTGTGTGCATGGCACTGTCAAGTTCATTATTGGGAGCATAGGCTAACGAAGGAGCTACAGAAGCTGCATAAGCTTGATTGGGACGTGGTCCAAGAATACCAGCAGATGGGCCAGTGGGCCGAGACCAGCCTGTAGTCGGGTAGGGACACGGTGGCATGTTAGCCCAAAATTGTTGCCAATTCCATGGTGCCCAGTTAGCCTGACGAGTGTTGTTGTGGTTTTGTGTGGCCGAGTGATTATTGCTTCCAGTGTGATGATTACCTCCACGACCACGGCCACGTCCTCCGTTTCCACGTCCACGTCCACCAGTTCGCACACCACGACCACGTCCATTGGAAGGTCCATTCCCGTGAGATGCACGAGAGGTGTCATGACTCCCAATAGCAACCTGTTTTGTGTTATTGTTTGAGGTGGTAGTGGTGATTAACGCGGTTCCTGCTGTTATAGCAGCAGTGGTTGCTTGTTTTGCTTTGCGAGTTTCTTCCAAGATAAGTTTAGAACGGGCTTCGTAGAAGGGTGGAAGGGGATCGGTGTGCTGAACACCATTATAACTTTCATTTAGTCCAGCAATTAATTGCAAAACCAAACGTTGGTTAGTAACAGGTGCACCAACATTCGAGAGTTGATCAACAAGCATTTTAAGCTCTTGACAATAGGCTGAGACATTAGGGAAATTGTCAAGTTGAGTGTTGGAGAATTGTTGTTCAAGATAAACCGCCCGCGAGTTTTTGTTATCTTGGAAGATATCTTTCAATCGATCCCATGCTTTCTTGGCAGTGGAGTCTGGTTCAAGAATGGTATGGAGAAGATCGTTGGAGATGGTGCCGTATATCCATTGAAGGACAATGGCATCAAGTCGGTTCCAGGTTTCAATTGGGATAGCAGGGGTGGGTGGGGTGGTAACGGGTGGTGTGGGTGGTGTGACAGAAGTAAGGTGATCAATGACTTGATATGCACGGCAATGGATCTTGAAAAGTTAAGCCCATGAGGAGTACTGACTTTTCTCCATCTCAAGAGTGATGGGGATGAAATTTTTGATGTTATTGACTGTGACAGCAGGATGAATTTTAGAGTCTGCCATGGGATTAGTGTGAAGCTAGAAAAAGAAGGATAAGTGGGATTGTTATGGATCGGCTATGAGAAGGCCTGATACCATGTAATTTGAGAAATCTTGATGCCTTTCTCATTGATAGATGATAGATATATATACACAGGGAACTCCTATACATGTGGAAACCCTATTGACTACTTAACAACTGATAACAAACTATACAGGATATCAGGACTCATATATTGACCAAAGATACATTATTATCTATATCAAATATTTGACTAATATAAATGATAAAAACAATATGAACCCCTAAAATTAAAAACAAAATTCGGGTTGGGTTGGTTCCGCACTTTTTATTTAAACGTAATGTGTTGAATTGTGTCTTTAGTTTAGGTTGACTATGCTTTCCTTTAGTTGACGAAAGTGAAAACTGTATTCATCACTCACTTAAATAAAACTACTTATAATAGTGTAGGGTTGAGCATGAGTCCCGGACCGGACCGATCAACACCGTGACCGAATTATCTCAAAAGTTTAGACCGAGGACTGGACCGAATGTGGTCGGTCCATTCGGTCCGGTCTGGTCTCGGTCGGTCGGTCCGATCCAACAAGGTAAAATAGTCGTTTTGTGGTCCGGTCCGTATCGGACCAGACCGGACCAACCAAGATCGATACCGAATTAGCCCAAAAGCCGAGACCGAAGACCTGACCGAATATGGTCGGTCTGGTCTGGTCTCGGTCGGTCCGGCCAGTTCGGATGGTTTGCTCAGCCCTATTATAGTGTATCTATTAGACTAATACCATTCGTTTTGATTTGTTTATTCACTTAAATACCAGAAGTATGAGATTAAAATTTTATAAAGGGTAAAAGCCATAAAATATCATCGTACTTTCCAAAATGTCCCGACTTGACCAATTTACTTTTTTATTGCGGACTTTACCAACGAACTTTCAAAATTTTAGCCGACTTGAACCATATCTTATTTATTAAAAAAATATAAAAAGAAATTACACGTAGATAAAATTGGTCAAGTCGGCTAAAATTTTGAAAGTTCGTTGGTAAAGTCCGCAATAAAAAGGTAAATTGGTCAAGTCGGGACATTTTGAAAAGTACGATGGTATTTTATGGCTTTTACCCTTTTATAAACGTACTTGGTGATGTTTTATGTCAATGACGACAAATTTTCACTAACCTTTTTAACTAGTTCACTTTATGACCACAACCTTTTGTCACTAATAACTTCTATCAAACAAGAAGTAAACAAATCTTTTCATATTATTTTTTAGTTTGACGCTAAATTTGTAAAAGTGATAAAAATTAGTGACGAGTTATTTAATTGTCACTAAAGATCGCTTTTAGTGACGAAATTCTAAGTCGTCACTAAAGCCTTTTTTCTTCTTGTATGTTTAGAGCATTTACGGTGATTTATAATAAATCTTTACACACTATTTTTGGAATTTAGTTGTGCAAGGGGGTGGAGATTCGTTGAGGGATGGATGTTTAAAATATAGAGTAGTCACACCGGTTGTTTCTCATAAAACAATGTCTATAACATAAATACATAAAGACATGTTGTTACCTACGCACCAGTGTCTTTGATTGTGTACAAAGACTGGTTTTCACTCGCAAAACCAGTTTTTATGCATTTTGAATTATGAAAACTAGTTTTTTCAAGAAAACCAGTCTCAGTTCATTCCATTCCTACCAGTTTTTTGTCATAGGAACTGGTTTTTATATAACCAATGTTTATTTAGGGGTGTTTATAGCCTTTTATGTAGTAGTGTGATTTGCATGAGGTGTCAATACCTTTACTCTTTTCTAATCTCTTAGCTTTTTCTTTTAACTCATAAACTTCATTTTCTAAAAACTCCTTTTTAGTTTTCAAAAATTTATTTTTGTTTATGATTTTTAAGCTTAGCTCACAAAGTTTGTTATATTCATTTTGTAAAGTGTCATCATCAATAGAGGAGTAAGATGAGTCGGAGAGTACCTCATTTGAGTTGTGAGCCATGAGAGCAATATCATCGTTCTTTGGCTCATCATCATCTCCTTCATAATCACTCCAAGCACCACCCACAAAAGCTTATTGAGGCTTGCTCTTGGGTGGTTTTGGACATTCTCCTACAAGATGACTTGTGTCTCCACACCTATAACATTTTCGTTCAACTTTTCCTTTTCGATCATCACGATCTTTCCGGAAGGTTTTCTTGTCATCTTTAGGTTGTCTTACAAACTTCCCTCGCCTACGAAAGAACTTCTTGAAGTCTCTCACGGCCATAGCATATTCCTCATCATCACTATCCGAAGTAGATTCTTCGTCATCACTTGATTGGACTCTAGCTTTCAAGGCAATGGACTTAACTTTTTCTTTCTTGCCTCTAACTAGTTCCGAATCTTTTTCCATCACCATTTCATGAACTTTGAGGTTTTCAATTAGCTCATCAAGTGACATGCTTGAAAGATCTTTGGATTTTTCAATTGCCGTCACTTTTGCTCTCCACTTCGGATGGAGTGCTCTAAGAAATTTCCTGACAAAGTTCTTACTACAAAAAGATTCATCAAGTGCTTTAAGTGAAGTAATAATAGTGTTAAACCTAGCAAAAGCATTATCAATAATCTCATCTTCGGAAATAACAAATTGTTCATATTGTTGAACAAGAAGATCAATTTTGTTATCTTTAACTTGTGAGTTTCCTTGATGAGTGACAATTAAAGATTGCCAAATATCTTTGGCGGTTTTACACAAAAAGACTCTTTCATATTCTTTCTTAGGCAAAGCGTTGTAAAGCATCATTTTAGCTTCATTATTTTTACCTATCAATTTCTTTTGATCATCATCTTTAATGTTAGTAACTATATTATCACCATCAACAATTATATACCATAAATCTATATCTTTAGATTTCACGTAAGTTTCAAAACGGTTTTTCCAATATATAAAACCATTTGCTTCAAAGAGTGGCGGTCTTTGCATAGATTGCCCTTCTTTGTAATTTTCAAAATCCATGGATCGTTTCAAGATTTAAAACACAATATATTTTAAAAGCTTGAGTAACGTAGCTCTTGATGTCAATTGTGGAAAACTAGAAGGGGGGTTGAATAGTTTTAGCGTTTTAAAATCTTTTTAACTTGTTTAGTTAGCTTTGAAACTTACCGTTTGATCAAAGATATATGCACAAACACAATATATATGACATGCAAGTAAAGGAAAGAAACGATCAAACCACAACACGAGTATTTATCGTGGTTCGGCTACAAGGACTCTTTTTCCTTGCCCTACGTCCACGCCCCGAGTATCCAACTCGAGAGTTTCTTTCACTAGTCAACAAGCTCCTTTCACCGGCGGAGAAAACCTTACACGTCGCTTATACTTTTACCGACACAAAGCTAAATGTCGAGTTCTTTTACAAGGGCACAACCACTCCCGTTTAGTTCTTTTAATAGGGTACAACAACTCCCAACACTCTTTGTATTTTGAGGACTAAAATACTAACCACTCACTTCAGAATATACACAAACAAATGACGCGTAAACAACACGAGCTTACACAATACTAAGCTACCAAGTCTTGCAACATTGTGTTGGAAACTTGTAACTTTAGACGACCTTGTGAGCTTCTTTGCTACAAAAGGAAACTTCACATTTACAATGTTAAGAGGTTAGAAGAAAAGGATCAGTGTGTGTGTAAAATATGTGCTCTAGAGGTTTTTGAAAAATCAAGTTATGGCTTGGTATTTATAGCACAACAAACTGTGTGCTCGGCGGATCAGGCGGAACCCTCAAATGGGTTCCGCCCGTGTACCCCCAGGGTACCGCCGGGTCTGCAGTAGGTTTTTGCAATTACTCTTCAAACCAAACAAGGTCTTGTCTCATAACTTCTATCAACCAAACAATGTCACATCACTTAAATTAAGTCAAACATGATACTTGCAAGCAACATGAAAGCAAGTCAAACACATAACTTGCCATAAATACATAATGACAAAACTTGCCATAAATGTGATGTGACTATTTCTAATTTAAGAAATAAACTTGTGTTATGTTTTATGAAATGTAAAATGTAGCAAAAGTCTTGTTTATGCAAGTCTTAAAAACTAAGAATATGTTTTGCTTAAAACTAAAGTTTACATTTTGTCGTTAACAAAACTTAGCGAAGATCGTAAAATATAAATAACGTTTTTAGGCGATATTTGTATTAACATTTTCATTTATTAATTATCCAACGTATTAGATTTCGACATCATTTATAGTTATTTATTTATAATAACACTCTCGACATTTATTACACTATTCACATTGTACAATAATTATCGTCACATTATTATAACGTCTACTCGTGATCGTTTTATTATTAATATACGCATTATATATATATATATATATATATATATATATACATACATACGTTTTTCACGTCTAAATATACTTATATAAACGATTATATTACCAATAATATTATTACGAGTTTTATTAGTAATGTTTGATTATAATATTTATCGAGTCATATGAGTTGGTCACATGTCCGATTCATCACCCTCGGCTCATTGTCTAAGTCCAAGAAATAAATAACCAAGTCATAAATAAGTAATCCAACTCCATCCAAATCAATCCCAATCACATGCTACAACAATAGGGTCCGACTACGGCACCCGAGTAACCTATCTCTGTCATCTAATTGACCGTCTCACAATTGGTCCCCCAATACCATTTCGTCAACACAACTCCAAAATAATAGTCACACATTCAACAATAATATAGGACCGCAATCCAAGTATCACAATGGGTCCAAAAGACAATAACATGAATCACAACAAGAGAACATATATATAACTAATCCCGGGTTGGTTTACCAAGCCAAACCCGAGCTAAAAGTCCCACTTGGGTCTCGACCATAACCACGAGTCAAAAGACTCGAACCCAAGACCACCTTAGGTCTTGTTATAGGCTCATTTGAGCATACCCAAGCTGCCAAACGGACCACATTGGGTCACGACACACAACGACAACGACAACAACAATCATCAAATCGGTAATCAATCTAGCCAAGAATCAAAATAACCGGACCAAGGGTCACATTAGGCACCCCAAACGAGTCAAAGATAGCATCACACCGAGACCATAGGGTCTCGGTTAAGCTCTAACAAGCCATACCCATGTCCAAACGCGACCCAACTTCAAGATCAAGCACCAAACATGAGCAAATCGACACCCAAAGATACCAAACCATCAAATCCTTATATTTCTTTTAAAAACCTACTTGATTTACATGTGTATAACCAAAACCCACAAGAAAGATTAAATTTCGTGACCCTAGGTCACGATTTCGCCAAAAACACGAGTAAGAACTCGTCTCACCTTCGATTTCCCAAGACAAAAACGTGATAAACCTCAAAAACAAGAAGAAAATGATGATTTTTATGATCTAACGTGGTGATTTGGGGGGTATTTAGGTGCGTGTGATAGTAGATCGAGAAGGAAATGAGATAGGGAGTTGATTGGTGGTGGTGGTGTTGATGGTGGAGCGGCGGTGGAGCTGTGGTGGCGGCGACAGCCCCTTGGTGGCTAGGGTTTGGTGATGGTGTTGTTGGTATATTAGAGAGAGAGATGAAATGGTGAGAGTGTTGGGTTGTTTGTATGTTTATGTTTGTGTTTGTGTTGTGGGGGGGGGGGGGGGGGGGGGGGTTAAAACCGGCCATAAGCCCAAAAAGATTTTTTTTTTTTTTTTAATAAAATGATAATAATAATAATAAGGCTATTATTATAAAGGTGGGTGAGGTAACCCGATGTAAATAACGCGGACCAAACCCGAAACTCATTTAAAATAAACCGACTCTCTCGAACCAAACTCAAACCCAAAAATTTAAAATACTATATACGTTCCAAAAATATAAAATACCCAAACCAAACATTCAAAATATATAAAAATGTTAGGTTATCCTAGTGCCGGAGTCAATGTAGTGCCAAATAAATATCTCAAAATGAATCACCACGAATATTCCATACCAAAACAATAATTCAAATTTAAATTCCATAAATAACATACGGTTTAAAAATCACATTCCAACATTTACAAATCTCATTACAAGTAAACTTTTCGATATTCTAAAAGTCATTAATTTTAAAGTAATGCGGGTTTGTAAATTGTTTTCCTAAATTGCCAGTTGTCACATCTACTGTTCCCAGCAACGAAAATTAAGACTTTGCCGTTTTCTTCACTTTTATGCTCCAAAAACGTCCAAAATGCTTCCTTTTCCAAAATTCACTCCCAAAGTACCTAAAATCACAAAAGGAACGATTTAAGGCAATATTTGATCAAATAAATTACAATTCCGGCTTAAATGACCCCCTAAAAACGGATCATTTTTCGTCTCATCAGTAATACTTGTAAATCCTCAAACTCCTTACAAACCCTTCCTCTAAGAATTCTAACCTATTTGTAAATCCTCGAAGTTATAAATAATGGGACGTACCCAACACTTAGAACGTTTTGCTTCTTTTGAATAGAATTTATAATTTGGAATAGATTTAGACTAAGGGGTGTTTGATAACTACTTTATGTAATGGCCCATTACTTACTCCCTAATCGGTCAGAGGAGTTCTTATTTGGTAGGAAAAATAGTTGCAATAAATGATTTCATTTTTTACTGAATGGGCCACCTAACGAGGTGAGCTTTGTCATTCAGAAATAATTTTCTTCTCATCTTTTCTATTTTTCAATTCTTTTTTTTTGACTACTTTTGATTCTAACTTACGTACTAGTAATATTTTCATATATTTTATTTCACAATACTTTTCTTCTTAACTTACGTACTAGTAATATTTTCCTATATTTTATTTCTTAATAAATTTACATATGATATGATTTTTTTTTCAAGTATACAATAGAATGCTTCTTTTTTGCATTAATCATTTATTTATTTCATCTCATAATTTAAAATTGATGTAACTCCAAATATTTATAAATTTAAATAGTTCACTTGATCTTAATCTGTGGACGTATGGTCCGGACTGGACCCTACATGGGCCAGGCCCGGCAGACAGCGGCCCACTCTACGCCTAAACCCTAATCCATGCCTTATAAATATAGGGCTGGGATTCCATTCACAACAGAATAGAATATAACAGGTTACCCTAAACCTAATTCTCATATGCTCCGCGCATCAATACTAACTTGACCGTCGGAGGTGGATCCTGGGGCTACGGCCTCGGGTCCACTCCTAACGGGTTCTCTTTGTTGACAGGTCTATTTAGGGCTTGAGAAGACGATTAACGGCCCAAGGAAAGTCGTTGAATCAGTCCGAGCCCGATTATGCATCAACATAATCTATAAAAACATTTAGAATTCTAATCAAAAGTTCATTTTCAAACGTTCAAGGTAATAAATAGTTCATTTTGTCGCACATTCAAGGTAATAATCAAACGTTCATTTTCATTTAGCAACATCTTTGATTCATTCAGCATCATGATTCATTCAGATCTTCCCAACACTTAGAATAGAATTTATTGTCATTTCGTTATGTTGCTTCTTTAGAAATTTTTTGTGTTATCTCTTACTATATAAAAGATTTAAAATGAATCAGAGCATATAAAAATGTAATTCATAACTGAACAAACCATAAAAATGCGAAGCCCAGTGGCCCAATTTAAACTCTTTCCCCTGATTTCATAAACCCTACTCGCTAACAGTTTCATAAACCCTAAAGCCATTTTGACGAAGACGGCAAATAGCAAATGAGGAAAGTAGCGCGTTCCCTGCTATCAAACCGCCCTGACCTTTTAAAAAGATATGCTGCTGGGGAAGATCGCTACTGCATCAAGATACAACCGCCTCTTGCCTGTGATGCTGATGAGCGTTGGGAATGGGCGTTTAGTTTTATCGAGGCATCTGGTATTAAAGTGATCAAAACTTTGTACAATGACGATAGGTACGCTAGGTTCTACGAAGCTTACCTTACGAAGGATAAAGTCAAAAAATTACGAAAGATGGATGGATGTGTGTTCGCGTATACCAGAAACTTTAGTCTTTGCTGCGAAGAACCCGGATTCATTGATTATCTTTAAGATTCACGATATGTGATAGCCTGGTTACTTCTCGCTTATCTCTTTAGTTTATACTACTAAAAAATTTTAGTATCAAAATTATTATTTTGCTATTGATCATCTTCAATAATATTATGTGAAATATTATGCTCCTATGAAATATTTTGCATGGCACAAATAAGAGTTTTCAACATGGCATATATACTATACTTTCTTAACTTGCAATCATTTATATCTAATTCTGCAATGTCGTTTTTATTTAATATATGTTTGTAAATTAAAAGCTACTTATGTTGCTGTTATTTCTTGATGTCGCAATTGTTTTTCGTATAATGGTTTTTACCATGAATGTTGAATTAGTTATCCGTATTATAAATGGTTAATTGACTAAATATATATATATATATATATATATATATATATATATATATATATATATATATATATATATATATATATATATTACTTATCACCGTTTGTAGTTGTTTGTATCAATGTTTGAATCCAATTATTTCGTGCATATCTTTTCAAATTTTGATTATTCTGTGTATCGATTCCTATAAATACTTGATTCGGTTACCAAAAATACGTCATTCGTTATACACAGAATAATCAGAATTTGAAAATCAAACAATGATACGTATAATTACAAAAAGTGACAAGTATATATCATACATTTTTAGACAATTAGCCTATTCTACTTAGAAAACTAATTAGTTATCTTAAATGATTATCTATATTGTAAACTGTATTATGACCCCAAATATTATGTATGCAATGCATGCAGTGGCGAAGCTAGAAAATTTTCAGTGGAGGGTCGGGATCTAAATTTTTTTTCCCTAATGCTATTTTTCGGGTAATATGTTCTGGTCGGTGACTCGATTCGGGTCGAGTCAAAAATTAAATACTATTATTATAAAAAAAAAGGTTTCAATCACTAAAAAACTAAGTATTTGTCCAAGACAACTAAACATTAAAAAGGAGACAAACGGTTGGTACATGGTTTGATTTATTGAAGAAATTAGAGTTCAGCCTTTCAACATGTAAGATCCTTGAATTATTCAATTATGGACTCCACATCAAACTTGTTAGCAATTTCTTTTTCTATATAAATCACCATACTGTTTGCTAGATTCTGAGGGTCAAAGGGGGAGGGTTTGGGATTTGGTTAATTGGTTTGTTAATTGTTAGGGATTTTTTTTTTTTTTTTTTTTTTTTTTTTTTTTTTTTTTTTTTTTTTAATGGGCTAAGGAATGGATTTTAGTTTGGGATTTGGTTTGTTACTGGATTTTAGTTTGAGGAGATGGACTTATGTAAAATGTAATGAATCAATTTTATTGCTTAATGTATAAAAAAAAAATCACAATTAAAATGGGGGGTCGAAACCGAATATACCGAAATTTTTCTACACGAAAACTATATACCCCTACGTTGCAAAAAAAATTTCGGGGGGTCGGGCGGCCCTCCCCGCCCCTAAATAGCTGCGCCAATGAATGCATGAACATATGGTGAGACAGAAAAATTCCCCCCTCTGCATGATCGGTCTCTTTCCAAAAACACATTGCACAACCTCTTTTATGTAAACTTACTTTATACGTATTTAACCCGTTGAATGTTGTGGTCCATAATTTAACATCATGAAAAACTTCAGTAACAATATATATGTATTTACCAAATTCATCGAATAGTTAATGGTCTCCTTTCGACGTCACATTAGTTAAAATATACATTTAAATTACATAAACACCCTGATAAACTTCTTGATAGTGCATATAACTTATACTATATTAAGTAATCTCTAAGGAATTTCTAGTAAGAACATTATAAGACCATGCAAATTTATACTTTAAAACGTGAAATATCACCTTACGTGACCATTATAGATTCAGTTAGGATTCTAAATGAACGGATGAAGCAAAATTTTTTCCTAAAATAACGATCATCCCCCTTATAATAAGTATAAATTCTTACATTTCATTTCAGTTCGTAAGGAAGAAGAAAACAAGATCAAATCAGTGGGGCACCTGTTTGTAGGTTCACCCCTCTGATTCTTATTCTTCTTCCTTTCAATCATATATTTTCGCATCTTCGTGTTGCGTGATTAGATTATCAGTGTAAATTGTCCAATTTTGCTTTCTATTTTGTATTTAAGTTTTTCCCTTTTGAGCAAAACCATTTACCCCCAAATTATCATTAAGCTGTAGATTGATTTATTCAAATTTAAAGGAGGTGGTGTTGTTTGAAAGATTTCGCCATCGAATTTGAATTTGAGTGGAACCCTATAAGAGAAAAAAGGCGGGAAAACATTAAAAAAATGTCAAATTCGGTGGTTTGGTCGGATTTACCACCAGAAATGATTGAAACTATAGCGAAAAAACAAAAAAATGGTAAAGATTATGTTCGATTTAGAGGTGTTTGTTCGACTTTTCGTAGCTCCACCCCCAATATTCCTAAGCATTTGCCTTGTCAACTTCCGTGGTTAATGTTACCACGAGGAATAGATCAAGACCCCAAATCAAAAAATCGAAACTTCTTTAGTCCGGATGATGGTAAAATACATCAACTTAGCTTACCAGAAGATATGGATAGCAATCGTCGATGTGGATCATCGCATGGATGGCTAGTGATCCTTAATGAAACGCCTTCCATTTCTATAATAAACCCGCTAACACAAGCCAAACAAGACCTTCCACCTTTGTCGTCTTTTCCTAATGTAACAAATTTTGCACCTAGTGATATTGGGAGAGAATACAATATTAGGACTTCGGATGGTGATGTTTATACATGTAATTTGAAAGAAATGCGTGATTCATTTATCAAGAAAGTGGTTTTTTCTTCGTGTCCTTCAAACGAGGATGTGGAGTATTATGCATTGGCGATATTGAATCAAACGGGTGATCTTGCTTATTGCAAAAAGGGGGATAAATGTTGGAAATTTATACATGATGCGAATTCTTATTGTGAAGATGTGATATATTACAAAGGGTGTTTTTATGGTGTGAGTAAACACGGGACGATTGTGAAATGTGATGTAAACGGGGATGAGGCTAAAGTGTCGTTTATTGAAACCCCGCGACAAGTTGGTGGTGATATGCAATATTTAGTAAATTGGAAAAATGAATTGTTGTTGGTGACTCGGTATACCGAGTTGGAGTTCAACATGGATCAAAATAAACTTGATATTGTGTATAAAACTAATGAGTTTCGAGTGTTTAAGCTTGTTTTGAATGGACCAAAGTGGGAGAGTTTGAGTGCATTAGACGGGTGGGCGTTGTTTTTAGGGGAAAACTCTTCAATAGCATTATGTGCTTCTGATTTTCCTGGTTGTAAAGGGGATTGTATTTACTACACGGATGATTTTTCAGAGTGGAATTACGATGGAGCTGATGGAAGTCACGATTTGGGTGTTTATGATATGGAAAATGGTAGCGTAGAAGCTTTACCTTATTATCCAAAAAGCTTGTACAATGGACGCCGATGGCCGCCTCCAATTTGGTTTACTCCTAGTCTACATTAACCGTAATTACTGATCTTGCACCCTTTGTGATATGTGCAGGCCACTTTTTATGAATTGTGATCAAGATTCTTGGTTCTTTGTGGTTGAAGTTGGTTGTATGATAAATTTGCAAAGACAAGTATGAATTATGTGAAGGGATCATGATTGCTTTTATGGTATATAAGGTCGAAAATTTTGTAAATAATCACAACAAATACTAGACATGTGTTAAGTTGAATGTTGAAAGTTCACTATGTTGAGTTTGTGTGTAGCACTTTGGGCTTTTTCTACCATATGTGAAGTTATATGACAGTTTTGTGATGGAATGTTGAGGTCTTTTGGAAAAGGGAGAATTGCGTATATATCCCTTCCAAAACACATAATTACGTATATATCCAAGCCAAACTCATAATTGCGTATATATCCTTCCCAAACATTAAATTTGTCATATATATCCAAATTAGTATTTTATGTATTTGTAAATCCCAAAAATACTTGATAATTATAATTTAGATTGAAATTGACTATCATACCCCTTGTGTTAAACATACGATCAATCATAGTTATCAGGTTGTAATTCTTTTTTCTCAACATACATCATCTACAACTGCAAACCCTAAATGTCCTCAGGTAATTCACATCTTTTTAGCCTTATTTTTGTTCATAGATACGATCTATCATACCTAAATGTTGCTTTAACTTTCTCTTGATAATCACCATTACACGCTTTAGTTAAAATAAGAAATATGTGATTTGGTGTGAAGAAAAAAAACATGATTCTGGAGAAAAGAAAATTGTTAATCATAACTTTAGTGCTTCCTCTTTATTATTTGCACACAACTTGGTTATTTTGCCAAAAAAATTGTGTCATGTATATTTTAAAGTTGCGTCTGCTATTGCTTTTAAAGAAGATAGGTTTGCCAACGTTGGTCATTTACCTAGAATGCCTTTGTGATGTGTAATTGGCTAACTAGAGTATTTAAAACTTGATACCCAACCTCTTTGAGTGATGGTCAGTGTCACTAAGCATGCCTTTTAATAGGTTAGTTACTCATATATCAACAACTATATAACACAAGGTTTACTCTGTTAGATGGATTAAATGGGTGCGTAGTTCACATGCATGAGTTCCTTCAAGTATCTACTATTCTACTTTCATTTAGCTACCGGTTCCATTTGCATATATCTGATGATGTTTTTCATCTGATTATATATATTATCTTACGGATAGCCATCATTAGATTCTTTTGTTGTTGTAAAAAGTGGCAGGCAATGATGATATTGTTAATATTCCTATTCATGACTAGTCGATACCAATATTGGAGAACATGGTTCACTCACCAATTATCGAGTATGTTTATATGATTTTATTAAAGCTCGTACTTTTTACTCTTTCTAGTTTGTAATATCGTTTATGTACTTATTTTTACTTCTAGGCAAGTATCATCCAAGTACAAGCTAAAACTAAGATATAAAGGCTTCTTTAAGATGATTAAGAACTCAAATAGGAGAAAATATTGTTTCGGCTCTCAAAAATGTATCTATATGGACACATGCTCATTCGACTTCAATGAACTGAATGAAGAAGTCTTGAAGCGTTATCCATCACATAGCGATCAAGTTTTCTCAATTCTTTTTGTTGACAAGTACGCTCAATATCAATCTTTTATTGAGCTTAATTCTGATGAGAGCTTCAAGGTTATGCTTGGTATGTACGAACAAGAAAAAGAAATAACAATTTATGTGACCACAAATAAGAATCTTGGGACAAGTAATACTCAACAAAGGTATCATCAATATTTGTATGTATCTTATTGCAAAGTATGTATTCATGTCACATATCTAATAATATTTTGGTTCAGTGGTCAACATGATGTTAATGAAGAACCACAAGGTGAAGGTAATTCAGATTATTATCCAAGTGATGAAAGCTACTTCAGCCATAATAGCAGTGATGATGATAATGATGATGATAACGATGAGGAGATATCGAATTGTGAAATTGAAAGTTACTCAAAAACGTACTCAAACAGAAAGAAAAGTTCAAGGATGAAAATACAAACAAGATTCCCAAACGTGATTGCTTTTAGAACAGCTATGAATCATCATGCAATCACAAATGAGTTTAGTTACAACATTGAGAAAAGCGATTTTGACCGATTCACAGCAAGGTGTGAACACGAAGAATGCCCGTGGAGAATTCATGCTTCTCTTATGGAAGATAAGGTTACATTTGAAGTAAGTGTATAACTACATAAAATTACATCATATAACATGCATGTTTTGTTTAAATGAATGAATTTTTACTCTTGCAGGTTAGAAAATTGGTAGAAAAACACACATGTACTCGAAGTAACATGGGTGGCAATAAGCATGCCACTCAAGCATGGATTGCTAGTGTAGTTAGCGACAAGTTAAAATCTGATGGGAATGTAACTGTAGGAGAGCTTAGGAAATGGTTAATGAAAAACTACAATGTTAACATACCATACCACAAAGTCTTTAGAGGGAAGGAACAAGCCTATTCTGAAATGTATGGTAAGTGGGAAGACTCTTTTCTACAAATGGATGAGTTCAAAGAGGAACTACAAAAGAGGAACCCGGGAAGTGTTGTTGATATTGATTCTAAGATAATAAATGAAAAAAAAATGTTTTAAACGCTTTTTTATTTCATTAGCTGCTTGCTCTAAAGGGTTTCTTGCTGGTTGTCATCCTTACATTTCTCTGGATGCTTGTCATCTAAAAGGTAAGTTCAATGGTGTACTAGCCGCAGCCACGGGTATCGACGGTAACAACTCCATTTTTCCAATAGCGTACAGTGTCCTTGAATCAGAGAATACAAATTCTTGGACATGGTTTCTTGAGTTAGTAAAAAAAGCAATCGGGACACCGGAGGGTCTTGTTATATCATCGGATATGCAAAAAGGTTTAGCATATGCTATTATGCAAATTTATCCAACTGCTGAGCATAGGGAATGCATAAGGCATTTGTATAACAACTTTAAGAAAACATATCGTGGTGACTTCTTCAAATCCAACCTTTGGTGTGCTGCAAAAACTTATTCCATTATTGCGCATGATAGATTTTTAAAGGAGATTGCTAATAAAAGTGAAGATGCAATTACATATCTTGCTTTGAACCATAATAAGATTTGGAGCCGAAGTAAGTTTGGCACCATAGCCAAATGTGATTACATGACCAACAATATTTCAGAAGCATTTAATTCATGGATAGGAGCATGTCGTTATCAGCCTGTGCTTGATCTTCTTGATGACGTTAGAGAAAAGATTTTGAAGCGACTTGATGAGCAAAGAAGGATTGCTACTACCTGGAATGGTACATTGGTTCCTATGGCTAAGAAATATCTCATCAGTATCTCTAAGGCCAGTAAATCCCCCTAACAATTTAATTTGTTCTTATATGTTAGTTACCTATATATATATATATATATATATATATATATATATATATATATATATATATATATATACACACACACACATCAACGTATCTTTATTTATGTTTTACATGTAGAAATTGGGTGAATATGAAGTTTGCAGAAGCAACGACAATCACGCGGAAGTGAAATATAAGGGAAAACGGTGGGAAGTAATACTAGATGAGAGAAAATGCTCTTGTCGGGTTTGGCAAGTAAAGGGTCTTCCATGTGTTCACGCGGCTGCTTTCATTGCATTCATAAGGGAAAGTTGGGAAAAATATGTTGACCCATATTTCACAATTCAAAAATTCAAAGATGCATATGCTTTTGAGGTCGCTACGATGCCTGGACGGGATCAATGGATTCACTTAGAAACAGTGGAGATGATGCATCCACCTGTTTTCAAACGCCCCGCTGGACGACCTAGAAAGAATAGAATTGTACCTGCGGACGAGTCCAAAAAAAGACGCAAGTGTAAGAAATGCGGCGGGCTTGGACATCTTCAAAAGACATGCAAAAATCCACCCGTTGAAAGTTCAAATCTTGGTGAAACATCCACCACGAAAAGGTTTTAAACTTTTTATTTATTTATTTTTATTATTTTTTTTATCTGGACTTTTTCTCTTAATATTGATTCGAATGATAATGATTGTTTTCTGTTACAGGAGAAGACGGAAGAATACAAAAGCTCAAGAAGGCTCTGCCGAGTTGGGGTCGAGATAGAAAAGCTAAAAAAAAACAGTTTTTTCTAGAAATATTTGTTGGTTTAGTTGCTAAAACACTTGTTATTTTGATATGTCGGGTTAGTTTAAATGCTAGAATACTTGATTCAGATGTTAGATTTTGGTTCAGTTAATAATAAGTTGGATTTATATGAGTGGAATGTCATACTTTGTCAAGTTTTGGTTACTTGAGCATCTTTTGTTTTGTAATTCTGTAGTCACATTCAATGTTGTGCATCAATCCCAAACACCCCATTATCTGCAGATGTGTTAACTTTTAAATTGGAAGTAGTGTACATGCTGTTGTAATGTCGTTGTCTTTGTTATTGGGATTTGATGATGCTTACAAGGCCAAGATTTATATGTTTACAAGGCCAAGATTTATATTGGTTAAACTTGGTGTTATCTATAATTTTGTTCGAAGTAAATCAATTGCAGATGTTGATTTTCTAACTTGTAAGTAAGAGATAAAGCTATCTATTGCTTATCTTGATAGCATCTTGTACGAGCTGAGATAAAGAACACAAGACAACTAGTTTGACTTTCAATGTTGCATGAAATAGAAATAAAAGACCCAGGTCTAGTTACTATGGAATAAACAAGAATTTATATTTTGTGTTGTAGTTCGTTCGTAATCACCAGTTTTATAGATATGTGTAGTTTGTTGCATTTAGTCATTGTAACATGGTTGAATCTTAGGGGATATATGTGTAATTATATTACAACTAATTAAGAAAAGGGTATAATGGTCAATTTCAATCTAAATTATAATTATCAAGTATTTTGGGGATTTAAAAATACATAAAATAACAATTTGGATATACATGGCAAATTTAATGTTTGAGAAGGATATATACGCAATTATGAGTTTGGCTTTGATATATACGCAATTATCTGTTTTGGGAGGGATATATACGCAATTCTCCCTTTGGAATATTAGTTGTCTGAAAATGGCCACCATCATGAAAAATAAATTAATCTTGTTTGGACTGAATTACTAGACACGTTTTGAGGCCCAAAATTCGTTTGAACAAGTTTAGGTTTCTGATTTTATGGCCCAAATTTCCTATAAGATAGTGATAGTCAGATAATGTCTTGAAAAATTAAGCCACCCAATAAAGCTTATATTTCAAAAGTTAAGATCAAATGAATGAAAAAAAAAAAAAAAAAAAAAAAAAAGGAAAAAAAAAAGAATAAAAAAACAACATTAAAATAAAAATGATGAAAAATAATTATAACCACACATTAGATATGCATCGACTTGAAGTGTATTTTCAGGTAGTGTATTTCTTAATTTTATGGTCACCCTTTGATGTGGCCCGATTGGAAATGTCACCAGTGACTCAGCCTAATCCCATGGCATTGGCCACTCACGACGACGTTGTTAAAGACTTGCCTTTCTTCTGGGAAAAACTACGTAGTTTACATAACTTCATGGGCACCAAACTCATGGAATATATCCTCTTTATTTTCCTTGTTTGGTTTTATATACAACATATTAAAATAGCCATTGGTTTTATTGAGTACTTGTTTATGTTTTTTTGCTATATACTAGTCATCGTTGGTTCACGAGTAAACTATTTGTGTTAATCATGAACATGGTTTCATTTATGAGCTAAAAGAGCCAGTTGTGACAAGGTTTACTTTTTACTCTTATTCGATCATAAGTTACTCGTTATCCATATTTCAAGTTACTAGTTATAATGCTCGCGCACGCGCGGGTTTTCATTAAAGTTTTTTGAATAACATATTTTTATTTATTAAAAAATAAATAATTTAATTTTTGTTTTGTTTGATTTATGATTATAGTTTTTAAAATAAATAATTATATTTTTTAAAATTATAGTTTTTTATTATTAAAGATAATCATTTAAAAAATTTGCATCTTATCTATATTTTTTGTATTTATCTTCAACTTGTGTAGTATATATCAACAAAACGAATTTAGAAATTCATAAATTAAAAAATAAGAATTAATTAAAATATTACTTAATAAAAAAATAATCTTTTTTTGAAATACGAAAGTCCCACTAGGGTTTTATTATATTATATATATAAAAGATGCGTGGCTTCAACTATATGTACTTCTTCGCCAATGGTAGGTGGTGACTAGGGATGGCAATGGGCGAGAAAAAACCCACAACCCGCGGGTACCCGTCATAAAAGGGTTGGTAAACGCGTCAATTTTTACCCACGGGTGGGTCGTGGGTGAAAATCTTTACCCATCAATGGGTGGCGGGTGGGTGACGGGTAAGGCATACCCATCGCGGGTAAACCCATGACACCCATTTAAAATACCCACGGGTATACCCGTCAAAATACTCGTAGGTGTACCCATAAACCCATGTTAAAATTAATTATACTAATTAAAATATTTTTGATGTTGCAGGTATACATTTATTAGTTACTAGCAAGTCTCAAAAAAACACATTAACCTAAAAGTTTGTTTGAGTTTCAAGACTAAAAAGAGAGTATGAAAGATCAAATAATCAAAGTTGTATTAGGAAAATTGATTGGTGTCTTATTACGCAGAATCATAGTTAGTTTTCATATCATCGTTTTGTAATTTGGTTACCTAACACTAACACATGGGTTTACCCATGGGCAACAATTACCTGTGGGCAAGGGCATGGGTAGAAATTTGTACCCATTGGTGGGTGACGGGTGGGTGATGGGTGAGAAAAGAACTACGTGGGTGGGTGACGGGTTAGAGGTACCCGTGCCCATTACCCACGGGTGCCATCCCTAGTGGTGACAACTAAAAAATGGAGGGTCAGTACACTTTTTGGATTCTCATCAACTAAAATAACTGCTTCCTAACTAAGATAGCGTTAATTAAGATTGTTGTATCAGTATAAAAACACACATTTTCTAAGATCGGAACTCTCTATCGAGCAGTCATATAAATATACATACTTGTACTAAAAATGCAAACTGTTTATAAAAATATTATACATTATTGCTAAGGTATGTTACCGAGTCGAGCTTTTAACGAGCTACTCGAGCTCGAGCTCGTTTATCTCGAGTCGAGCTTGAAGGATATCGAGCTCGATTCGAGTTCGAACTAAAAATAATACTCGATTAGTTTCACGAGCCGAGCTTATAAATTTAATTCTTAGCTCGGCTCGTTCGAATGCTCGTTTATTTAATCGAGTCGAACGAGCTACACGAGCTAGTCAAGTTTAACGAGTCGAACGAGCTAATCGAGCTAAACAACTAACTTTATAATATTAAGTTTTGTATGTTTTAAGAAATGCTAATACTATTGTAGTTTAAACTAATTAACATAATTCAAAATATGTCAAAACTTCATTTGGATAAAGCTAGATGCTTCGCTTCAAGTACTTCTCTTCAATTCAGTTGTGCACTTGCGCTCTTATTTTTATAGACCCTATTTTTTCTTCACTTTTTATTCCTCCTTCGATGTGAGATTCAATATATTTTCTACTTATTTATGTACCACATGCATTTTAACACATTATCGAGTATATGTCCATTTGGTTACAATTTATAAATATTTGCTTTTGCTAACTAATCATAACAGTGTAAACTACACCTCACCCTTCAATTATTTAGTACCTACAACATATTAACTCACGATGGTGACGTGCAATCTCAAAGATGATAAACATTTTTGAGTCAAATAAAATGAAAAAAACGATCTAATATGTAAGTTAACTATTTCATAAACAAATAAATAATGCGTTCAACAACTTTATATGTGTAAAACCGTAGATGGGTGGATACACTCTTTCAATTATTTTAAAGTTTAAGTTAAGAGTCAAATTTATAAACAAGTACGTATAAACAAACAAGCAATATATATCAAAGTGTAAGTAAATAACGTAATGACTAAGTTGAGGGAAGATAGAACAAACACAACGATATACACTTAGTTACAATTTGAGTGATGAGAGTCATAGTATCGTTTCATAATACAAGATGCATGGAAGAAGATAGAAGAAGATGAAAGAAGATGACTCTTGTTAATAACACACAAAGTGCGGATCAAGCTCTTGTGATGCTCTTTTCTTGCATAGAAGTTTACTTTCAATAATAATAAAAAATGTTTGAACACAATTGTTTATGTATGGTATATAAATCGGGATTAAGAGTGGATGGGATGGTTTTGTGTTTGAATTCTCGTATTGAACGGTAAGGACACGAAGAGATGATAAAGATCAAGAAGCTCGGATAACACTTGAACAAACCATATGAAACTGTATGTGAGACAATACTTGCATAAGTGTGTGAACTTGTGATGTTTGTGCGTGAAACCTTATATTTATAGAGAGGCGTGTAGGGTTTAGAGATAAACCCTTGTTGGATAATCAAGGAATGTGGGAAGGCCACGCGTTGATCATCTGATGAGCACAAGGACGACACGTAGTCTCTCCTCCTTAGATCGTACAAGATGGCATTTGTTGTGCGTTTCTACTGTCCCATGTCAGATGGTACATCTTAACCGTTAGTGATAGTTAGGGAGTGGTGGTTTCTTGGGTTCGATGTAGCATGATGGGCGTCGTCAGGCTATTATGGTCCTAGATTCTAGTCGGGCCCTCTCAAGTGTTTCTTGATGGGCCTTAGAACTAGGCTTGATTCGTACGTATATTTAGTGGGCTTGAGCCGCTAATATTGATACGCTATCATATAAGTGTGTGTATACATATCTTGCTTTCATCATCAAAAACAAACATGTAACATCATTAAGGGAGCTGCTAACATTGATACGCTATCATTCGAGGTACTATAGTATATTTGTTAACTAAGGCCTAACGGTTTTTATGATTTTTCCAAGTAATTAACGAAGTTTGAAATCTGAAAGCCAAGCTTGATATTACCTAACTGTATAATTATTAAGACCGTTTGAAATATAAACTAACATAGATATCTAAAGGCTAATGATTTGCATATATTATTATTTTTTATTTGCACACATTAAATTATGCTTTAAACAGTTGTACATTTATCCTATGTTGATTCTGTAGATTGTACATTTGAGTGTGCGAATCAAAAATAAAAGTGTGGCAATCAACACTCATATCACTCATATCTAAATGTTATAAGAAATCTACAAACACACAAAAGATAATTGGCATAAAACAACATTTGAAGTTGTTATCTTGTCACTTTTATTATAGGACCTCGATTATTAATTGTTACATTGGTGACGTGAAGGTTTACATATTTTCAAAATTACTTAACACGACAACGTAATCATGTTTTGATCACTCAAAATGAACAATACGTTTATGTTTAATAAAATAAATAACCAAAACATAAGACGCCATTTAAATAAAAAAGATAAGGCAAGAACATTAGAATGTTATGACATACTAAATTACTAATATACATTATGGTATACTTTTTAATCGCATAAGATTAAAATGGAATATTGAGTAGTTATATTTATATTGAAAAAAAACACACAAATACAAAGGGCATTTCGCATGAGTGGTGCGCAGATTTTAGTTCGTGACGCAAGAGAAGGAAGACCGGACCGAACCGGGCCGAGACCGAAATTATGAAAAACTCTATACCGAGACCGGACCGAATGTGGTCGGTCGGTCCAGTTCATCCGATCCGTTTGCTCACCCCTATCTTAGGATTTTACGATACTGCAAAGCAAAAACGATTCGGATCTTACATATAATCTTTGAAAACTTAAGATCTTATAAGATCCCGATCTTAACCATAGGATCTTAAGATCTAATCCGATTCGATCCTACTTTTCTAGGACAAAAAACTAAAAAACTGCAAATTTCTAGATTATTTTTTGTAGAATTTAAAAAACAACATGTTAATCTTATTAAACATTTCATAATCATAATTTAGGACAACATTTCAATTAAACATTCATATAATTTTGTGTTTATGATATATAATAATTTGTAAATTTGTATAATATTTCAAAAACTATTAAGAAAATGACATTATAGTAGGATTTTAAGATCACGATCCGATCTTACGATCACGGTCCTGCAAAGATGAAAACGATCATGGGTAAGATCCCGATCTTGAAAACTTTAATAAAAACATAGACAAAGAATAATGGAGCAAGAGAAACAAAGATAGTATAACATTAGCAAAATAGAATGTAATTATCCCACATCGGTGTAGAGAAAAACTTCAAAAAGAAAGGAAGTCTATAAAAGCAAACTCCTCACACTTACATTTTTGAAACTAGCTTAAGTTAAATTGTTCTCCAGGAGTCTAAAAGCCACTTTAGATGGTGCTTTGGGTTTCACTAGCTTTATGATGATAACTTACATTTGATTTAGCCATTTAAATTGCAAGATCGAGCTTTGTTGAGCATTAAAGGTTATCAGCTCGAGCTCTTGAGCTTATAAAAGAGTTGCTTGAGCTTAAAAGAACTTCAAAAAAAAGTTAGTAAAAAAAAATAACTAGTAAACTAAACGAGCATCGAACTCGAGCTCGAACAACTATTATATATACGAGCTCGAGTTCGAGCAAAATTTTGAATATTTATTCGAGCTCGAGTCGAGCTCGAGCAGAATAATAGTTAAACGAGCTTAGCTCGAATATCCTAAAACTCGACTCGGCTCGGATCGTTAACACTCCTAGGTATGTACACGTACAAACATATATTATGTTCCTTTTATAGGTTGTTCATAATTTGAAGCTATTGGGATAATTGAAACAATGTTCGATTATGGTTATTTCGTGAGAATGAAAGTAGATTCTGAGATTCTGCATGGAGTACTCTATCCGCAACATAATGACATTCTTCTAATTGATATGGACTCGACTAGTTCAAGGAGGAAAAGGAAGAGGAAAAAGAGAGATGACCCAACACGCCTGAAAACAAATAGAAGTGGCTACAATTTATTCTTTGCGGAAAAAACATGCCGAAATAAAGTTCAAGTATCCTGAGAGAGAACGAGAGATTAAAAAGATGAACGGTTTTGTAACAAGCTTTCTCTCGAGGATAAAATGGTAAGAAAAACGGGTTATACAATTCTCTCGTACGAATTTGATGTTGTTGTTAGGGTATATTGGAAGTAATTATATGCAAAAACAGGTTAATAGAAACCAAGGATTTAGGGATAAAGAGAGGTGTCAAAAACTCAAAATGAATTGACAAAAAGGCTTTTTCACTAAAAGAAAAAAAGTTATGATTTCAAATTTGTTTTCAGCCATGTTCACTGATTATTATTATTATTATTATTATTATTATTATTATTATTATTATTATTATTATTATTATTATTATTTTTAATAAACCATCACTTTATTAACAAAAAATAGGATTTTACAAGAAATTGGTGGGGAGCCGAGAAACCAACTGGGCCCCCACACCTCTAGCAATAGCGAAACCAATCCTATTAAAAATATGAACGGCAGCCCTCGCTCCAATGTCTTGAGTCATAGAAAAACGTCGAATACGCTTTAGAAGAGTTACTGCATCTTTCTCAAGTTCTCCAAAAGAGGAGAAAGAGAAGGGGAGAAACCCATATCCGATGTCCACACATTTGGCCTCATATTTGGTACGTTTACGTTGTGCAGCTTCAATAACCGCACGCCCTGGCCTAAAATCAATCATACCAGATTGCGTCAAAGGTGACGATCCCGTAAGATCAACACAAACATCAAGCCCACCATCCCAAGAGTAAAGTAATATATCAGCTGGGCGCAAAGATCTATCCCTATCACCATAAAGCCCAATATCCACCTCCTTACGAGCTGAAATTCCGGACCGAGAGCATATATCAACAAGAACATCACGCACAATATTATGCCGATGTTTAATGCCAACAATACCCGCACAAGAAACCGCGTGATCCCCATAAATATCTCCAGTAAAAACACGAGAACAAGCTGAACACGGTACCTGAACAGTGAAAAGAGGAACACCCAGCCGATAACACAACACACAACGGTATGTCCGGGCATTCATAGTTTGACACAATCCAGATATAGGAACCACCCTGAGCCAATCTGAAGTATTATTATTATTATTATTATTATTATTATTATTATTATTATTATTATTATTTATTTTTTCTCATTTAATGGCTCAAATGATATGAGTGAAAACATGATTCTAATCTTAACACAATGACCAATAAAGACTATGGTATATTAGCCATCTAACATTAATCTTCTTTTTCCTATATGGGATTAAAAGTCTGAAAGCTTTTTATTAATAATTAAGTGCTTAGATTTACCATTTGACTCGGGCATAGTTAGTTAGTTACTATCCTAATCAATATGATGTGCGTGCTCATTACTGACTATGTATCTTTCAAAGCTAGTCGAATAATTGATACTAAGTTCAAAAAACGTAATTGACTGATGCAATTGGCTTCTTACATCCCCAAAGGAATACTCTATCATCCGCTGCTACACAACGCAATCCCGTCATTTCAAACAAGCGATTGTTTAAGAAAAGAGGGAGAATAAAGAAGAGAAACATCGGTGTGACCAAATTTGCCCGAAAACTAAACAAGGCGTTGATATTTTAATCCATTGAATAACTGAAGGTAAACATGGTATATTAATCATCTCAAAATGACAAAATCTAAAGCATATTTTGTTTTTCTGTAATCAAAATCGTTTGCAAAATAACTTTTGAATACTATCATGATTTTTGACATGCAAATTTTCTTCAGCAAACAAAGCATTTATTAGTCCAGCTACATCCGAAGTTGAATCTTTTAGACAAATGCAGTACGTGATTTATTTTAGGTAAATCGTATAAAACGTAGCACACTTTAGGTGAGTTTGAATTTTAGATACTCAACTTCATTTTTCTTAATTTTATCCAAGTTATTTTGTGCAATCAAAGTTTTTTCGACTTTTCTAAAGATGTTAGCGGCCATTTTTGCACAGCGTGTTCGCCACCACACTGGTTGGCCTGGTGCATTGCCTCTTTGAGTGAAGAAGAGAAGGGCTTTGGATAGACAGTCCTCTTTCACCATGTTCATCGCCCTACCCTAGATTTCACTTCATTCTATTGATTGGTTCTAGCTCAAAAGAACATATACACGGAGCTATGAAATGGTTAATCATTGTGATGTATCATTATAACTAAGCTTTTAAAAGTTATTTTGGCTAAAGTTATGACTAATTATCACTTTAAAAGTCGAAAAAACCTCATATTGCACAAATATATATATATATATATATATATATATATATATATATATATATATATATATATATATATATATATATATATATATATATATATATATATTTGAGTATCTAAAATTCACATTGAGCTAAGGTGTAATAACTTTCGGAGCGATGTGCATTTTATTTCATCCATGACAATTCATTGCTTATTAACTTTAGGTGATATATTTTGAGTTTCTGTTAATGTGTTTAATTTGTGTCATTGTTGTGGCACTTTCAAAATTATCTTGACCTAAATTACTGGTACCAAAAGTAGAAATGATTCTCACTTTTAGAAAAGACCAAGGTACCTAAATTACTGCTAATTCAAGCAAATGTACTTATCTAATCTTCACCATCTATATGGTCGTATATTATATATAGATTGTTTATGTCTGAATGCTGCTAAATGATTGATAAGTAAATGTTTGTGTCATTGTGTGCAAGTTTTTTTGGGTAAAGGGGAGTAATCCTGCACCCTGGTAAAATATATTATCCAAAAAACGTTGAAGTACAACGGATGAGAGTGAATCCCTCATCTCAGTCTCTTAGGACACTTACAGACTCACATATAAGAATGACACGCCATTCTTATAACTTGCAAAATAAAACTTACAATCTACAATGACTATACAAGTGAATAAAAACATGGGAATTAAACATGATTCACTAAGTAGCACCATAATCACAGTCATCATAGAACTTCCAATCATCTTCCATGCCATCCAGAAAAGCACCCATAACATAAGCTACAGCTGACATCCACATAGAAGAATCAACAAATCATAGGGCATACAAAGACCTTAACTTCCAATCACCGTATTATAGACACAAATACTAAAAATGCGAGGGAATTAATAACCAATAACTACCATTCAAAGTGGTAACCAAGCCATGCCATGTAGTTGCTTCATAGAAAACCAACGTGGATATGTATTCACCAACGGCCAACAACCAATCTTGAATGATAACAACCAATGCAGAAAACCTGCAACTTACAAATGTATTGTACCTTTGATCCAACAAGACACACGCCGCGTCCATTGCATCCAAACAAACCTCAAATGCAACCAAACAGGCTGATTAGAGACTACGACACACAAATATCATTCAAGTGTCGTACAGATAATCCATGCGAACCAATAAGAGCCTGAACCAATCAGCATGTACTCGCTATATCCAGCTTCAATTCAACTTCAGTACCCTCAAGCATGAGATACGAAGCGAGCCAAACCTTAACTTGCAATACCACCTCAATGACAATCCGCCCAGCAAGACCAAGACATATGCATCGAGGATACAGTAACCAAAATAGGGTTTCCGAAACCCTAAATTCCAAATCAACCAACCACAAAACACCATCTCTCTCTCCACATCCACGAACAAACAACACAAATCCAAACGGTAACATACCAGATACAAACCCCAAAATAGGGATTACATGCAAATCAATAGTACCGGAACCCTAAAAGGGTTTCGATAAGGCATCAAGGGAATGAGCAGTAGCACACAACAAACCAAAACACTGATCGTATAAGATAAAGAATTAGATCAATGTACTAACCTAAACAATTAAGGGAATCATTATGCGATCTGGCAACAAACCAAGGGGCGAATTTAAACCCTAAAAAACGATTTAGGGTTAAAATCACCACATATGAGGGACGATTTCAGAAAAAAGACGCACCTCTATCAAGGAATCAACAACACATCAAAAACCGATTGCATATCATTCAAATAAGAATCATAGAGATGCGGGATTGATGGTTGTTTTCTGGCCGGAATAGAAGGGATAGAGGTGGATGAAAATCGCCCCTGTATATAAAAAATCCATTTTTATAAAAAGATCAGCTTTGAAATGTGAGGGGGTCGCTTTGTTTAAACATTTGTAGATGAGGTTGAGTCTATGCATTTTGTTACAACTAACAAAAGTTTTGGTATCAAAATTGAATCATGAAGATATGGCAGTTTTTTTTGTATTAAACGTCCGGCTGATCAGTCAAGGAGGGCTTTTGGAGGATCTTCCGATTGTTTACATTTGCAAAGATTTAAATTTTCCAATTGTACATATATAACATGGCGCGAGGACTTTTGTAAAATAATAATTTCTGTGACCCTTTGTTCGTAAAATAATACTTTCCGTGTCCCTTCCTTAAAATAATAATTTCCTTTTGTAAAATAATAATTTATGGGACCCTTCGTTAGTAAAATAATACTTTCCATGCCCCTTCCTTAAAATAACAATTTCATGGACCTTCATGGCTTCATTACAATAATAGAATCTCCTAGACCTTCATTATAATAATGATTTCATGTGACAACCCAATGCATAGCCCAATGTTTGGGTCTTATGCAGACTCTTAGGCCTGTTGTTTATATATTTATAACAATCTTCAATGGACTCCAAAGCCTTTTAAAAAATATTATTACTGTAGCACGTATAAAATAATCTTCATATCCCAATTCCCACGTATGAAAACCATCATTTAACGTTCAAAATAATTTCGTGCAATACATATACACAGTTCTTTTATTTATTGGGTTGCCTGATACGCCCGGATGCAAGGGGCTTATCTGGGCCCAATTTTCCCTCTTACAAAGATTTAGTATTGGTAATAATCCCAAACTATTTGCCTATATCTTTTACAAAACTTATCAAAGCGTGACTGACACATCAACGTGCAATACGTAACAACGTTAATAAACGCACACCTTATGTAACCAATGTAATGTAGATTGTAACAAAATTTATCCGCAATATATACAGTAAGTAGAACTATGTCACACCAAGGTAACGTGCTGTATGCATGCACGCTGTCGCAAATGTAGGCTACATACTATTGTAGATAGCTGCATGCTTTTGTATTGCACAACTTTCTAACGTTGTCACAAATGCAGGGCCACCTGCATAATCTTGTATCGTTCAACTGAACTAATATAACAGATAGTTGTAAACTTAGCGTACTACAATATAAACTTTAGTAAATACCCCGTAGCAACGCGGCGGGTTACTGCCACTCGTTCTATAACAAGGAACTTTTTTTTATTACTTTTTATTATTTTATTATTTTTTTTATCTTTACGGTTTTTCAAACTAATCAACGGACTTGAAAATTAATAAGTTAAGTTCTTAAACATGTTAACCAACAAGAAACAATATGGTATCGACTAGTTCGAGGGTGACTATCGATCACTAGGACTAGTGGCAGGGCCGGAGCCGGAAAAAAAATTTAAGAAAAGGCAAAAGAATTTTTTTCTTTTTTGGCCTAACAAGAAATATGACGAAAATAAACAAGCAATAACAAAATAAAACAAAATTTCAGCATACATTTTAATCACAAATGAAATTTTTAAAAAAGTAAATTACAAATAAAGTTTGAAAAGATTAAGCGCCTAAAATGAAAATAACAAATAAAGACAAATTTCTAAATACAAGCAAAGTAGTAGTAATAAAAAAAGTCAAAAGTACAGGAAATTTCCTTCTTCCTTTTATTCCACACGTCTTCTTCTTCGTCCATTCTTTTTCTAAACTTGAAACACCCATTCTTTAAATATTGCTAATTTATTCACTTGAAATGTTCCAAAACCACAACAAATAAAACCTTCTACAAGATTTTCCGGTGGGGGCACGTGCCCACCGTGCTGATACACCCCGGGCTTTATGTCATTTTATATTTATTTAGGATATATGTCTTTGTGTCGTATTAGGAAAGTGTCATGTTTAGATATATTTATGTTTGGCTTGTTTTACAAGCTAGGGTTATTCGGTTATATATACCTAATTATTATTATGAATGAATCAATCAAGTTTAAGATCAATAATTCTCCAGTTCTTTTCTTCTATTTTCTGACGGAGCCAGCACACGCTTGAAGTGGTGCCTTATCCCGATACAACCCCTAACCGGGTCGTATCAATTGGTGCTTTCATTGAGAGCTCTCGTTGAGAGGGTTTTTAATTAGGGTTCCAAAAAAAAAAAAAAAAATTACTGTTCACGATACTGTTCAGCGTTCACTATTCATCGCACTGTTCACCAGAGGTACTGTTCATCGAAAAGTATTGTTCGTTACTGTTCATCACGGGTACTATTCATAAAAAAAGCTATTTTTTTTTTCAAGTTATTAATCGCTCGAGTTAATATTCATGGCATCGAGCGGATGTGATCGGGACGCGCTATTTAAGCTTTTGCAAATGGGTACGGTGGTCGAATACGAGAATGATTTTAAGATTCTTATAAATCAAGTAACGGGGATCTCAGAATCTTTACTTAAATCGATTTATATCTCGGGACTTAAACCGCTTCTACAATGTGCACTCTTAAGGTTAGCGCCTACAACTTTAGGAGAAGCCTGTTCCATAGCCCGTATAATGGAGGCTCGTTTTGAGATAATTGATGGGAAAAAGCTGAACATTGAAGAGAAAATAGATATCGTTCTATCATGGCCAAGTGAAGAAGCTCCATATGTGATTAAAGAGTCCTTAGATGCTAATGAAGATATTGGTGTTGTTGAGGTTAGTAGCGCGATAAACGATGTTTTTGATATTGGTGAGAGTAATGTGGAAAGTATGGAAGTTCGTAGTGAGTTTAGCGAATTTTCAGAAAATAAAGAAAGTGTGGAAGATGTTGTTGTGGGTGGTCGTGAATTTGATGGTCGTTTGGGCAAAATAAATTTGAATATAAGCGAGGAATTAGCGGATTCTCAATCGACATATTCTTCGTATCACCTTGAGGGCAAGGTGATTTTTGAAGGAGTGGGGAGTGTTACGTCATGGGTAGTGGAAGGCGGAAGAATGGTGTTATGTTATGTGCAAGGTAGTGGAAGGCGGAAGAGGAAAAAGGTGTTGGTTGAGGTAGCGGATAGAAGGAGAACTACGGGAGTGGAAGACAGGACTAGGATTAGGATTAGGATATGGGATCCCGGAATCAAGAGAAATTTTTCAAGACCACAGCTTGAGGACAAGGTGATTTCGAAGGAGTGGGGAATGATACGCCCCGGGCTTATGTCATATTATATTTATTTAGGATATATCTTTGTGTCGTATTAGGAAAGTGTCATGTTTAGATATATCTTTATGTTTGGCTTGTTTTACAAGCTAGGGTTATTCGGTTATATATACCGAATCATTATTATGAATGAATCAATCAAAGTTAAAGATAAACAAATCTCTAGTTCTTTTCTTCTATTTTCTGACGGAGCCAGCACACGCTTGAAGTGGTGCCTTATCCCGATACAACCCCTTACGTCATGGGTAGCGGAAGGCGGAAGAATGGTGTTATGTTATGTGCAAGGTAGTGGAAGGCGGAAGAGGAAAAAGGTGTTGGTTGAGGTAGCGGATAGAAGGAGAACTACGGGAGTGGAAGATAGGAGTAGGATTGGGATTAGGATATGGGATCCCGGAATCAAGAGAAATTTTTCAAGACCACACCTTGAGGACAAGGTGATTTTGAAGGAATGGGGAATGATACACCCCGGGCTTTATGTCATTTTATATTTATTTAGGATATATGTCTTTGTGTCGTATTAGGAAAGTGTCATGTTTAGATATATTTATGTTTGGCTTGTTTTACAAGCTAGGGTTATTCGGTTATATATACCGAATCATTATTATGAATGAATCAATCAAGTTTAAGATCAATAATTCTCTAGTTCTTTTCTTCTATTTTCTGACGGAGCCAGCACACGCTTGAAGTGGTGCCTTATCCCGATACAACCCCTAACAGGGTCGTATCACGTGCCCTCTGATTAGTGGGCAATCTAATGTGCTCGTATTGGGCAGATCGAGTGCTTCACATCGTGGGCCAGAACTATTTTGTCATGCGTTTCATTTGTCGAGGGGTTTTTTTAATTTGGCTGTAAGTTTTAACACGTGAAATTGAAGAAAACTTTTACCATCACAAAGAAAATATTTGATGAAATTTTCTAACTGATTCAAGTGATATTGTGTTTGATAAGTCGATGAAGAACATAAGTGATTATAAACAGTTACAACAACATAACAAAAGAAAAATAATAAGACCTCATCAATAGTTTCAAGATAACTAACTTTGTTAATCTCAACACATGTGATCCAGTTCTGTAATATCATATTATCATAGCTGCTAAGCTAGCAACACTTATGTACTAACATTATTATCTAAAAGTACCATCTGCAAGTAATTTGCCTTAGAATTTTCTATTGAATCTGAAACCAAATTTTTATTTATTTATTTATTGCCATACTTCAATGGCTCTACCCTTGAAAGTGTACTTATTTTTGTCACTGTAGTGCAACTTATAAATCTATTCTTGCCCACAGAACTATAACTCGATCAGTCAACTGTAAAAAGTGTTGCTCAAAGTCATTCGTAGTAAATAAAAAGTTTGTAAAAGGTTTTCTGTATCATTTTATATGCATTTTTGAAGTGGTTGGTAGTGAATTAAATGTTAGAGATCGGGTAAGGGTTGTGATGATAATTTGGATATCTTCTCAAATTGTGTAAGATCATTTTTCGTATAGAGTATTTTAACCCTATTGATTATCGGGATAATTTTTTGGGTAAAGGGGAGTAATCATGCACCCTGGTAAATAAATAACCAAAACGTTTAAGTACAATGGATATGGGTGAAATCCCATATCTCAGCCCGTTACATAGGCTAAAAGCTTATATAACAAGATACTTCCTATTTTCTAAACAAGAAAACAAACCAATACTCAAATGATAACATAGGACATAGCGAAATAAAATTACTTCCTAAGACCTTGAAGCTTGGTGTCATACATGGCATTAAAAGCATCCAAATTCCCTGAAAGATCATAAACCTGGTTCGCATAGTCATGGTAGTCATAGTCATCATAATCATCTTCAAATTCTTGGCTACCACCGAATAGATTAGCAGACTCGTCAAATGGGTTAGCAACCACCACATCTTCAGAATCAGAAACAACAATCTCTCCACCTTTGAAAAATGGTTAACTCTCTTAGTAGAAGAGGCGGGTGGAGTACAAGAATCACTAGTTTTAAGAGCCATAACCAACTCCTTCTTTTTTAAATCGCTCACAAGGGGTTCTTGTGATGCATTACCTGTCATAGTAGACTCATCTTCATTAACTTTCATTGTACGACCAGAATCCCCATCCTTGTTGGTGTCATTAGTAGGAATGCCAAAAGCATCCGTATCTTCCATATTAAGAGCATCAAACTGGTTAGATGTAGAGATCTTCGTTCCACTCGAACTAGCCACAACAAAAGCATTCTTCTTATTGCCTTCCACTTTCTTAGGTTCAGGAGGAGTCTTTTTGGGTCGATACTGAAACTGCTTACCCACAACAGGTTTAAAAACCCCTCCTTGACCCGGAAAAGTAGAACCACCTTGTTTCCCTTTCTTCTTATTATTGGCAGTCATGAAACCATCATTAACAGTCATAGTAGGCTGGACAGGATGTAACACAACTTTAGGACAATTAATAAGAGTATGACCAAAAATCTTACACTTATAACAACGTGGTGGTTTCCACTCGTATTCAACCCGAATCTTCTCAATAGTAGACTCCTAACCATCAAGTAAAGGTATCTCAACAGTGAGGCTATCCCTAAGCACCTCATCCGACTTCACTTCAATCATGCATCTAGCAAAACTACTACGGCCCCATGATTCTTTGCACATTTGGCTAGTATAAGCGTCTAACCTTTTAGGCGTACCAATCACCGTGGCAAGAAGACTGAGACCATCATCAGAAAACATAGCAAGAGGCACATCATGGAATTAAACCCACACCGGGATGTTGGTCAAATCCTCTTTAAGCAAGTTGGTGTTCAATGTCCATGGTTTAAGAATAATAGTTACATTTCTAATTAACCAATGACCATTTTCAAAAACATCATAAACACCTTTCTTCGAGTTAAACTTAAAGAAAAAGAACCCCTTTGCATTTATCATTACCTTCTGTATACCAAACTTAGCCTACGCATTGCGTACATAGTAATCGACAACAGGAAAAGCAAGTCGTTGGCCAAGGAAGTACCCATACAGAGTATTCTCAAACCTAGTGTTCACCTCTTCAACCACTTTCATAGGTACAGAAAGATCCACATTGTTTGATTTCTTGCTACACTCCAGACTACGAAAGTTAGACGTGTATTTCGTTGGTTCATTAGAAGTAACACCAGCATACGATGTAGAAGGTTGTTTCAAAGCATCCACACCAACCTTCTCAATATGAACAGCCCCATGTGCATTCGTATCAACCTTATCAGAACTATGAGACTTGTTAGAAGCCCCATGTGGACCATTCGGATCATTAACTAACGGATCAAGTGAAACCGGCTTTACTTGATTATTCTTGTAACACCCTAGGCAAATCCCACATCGGCTGTGGCCTAGAGAGATGCTAGGCTCATAAGATAACATTCGCCTTACAATGACACAACGCGTTTTGTGGTCTACTGCGAGTGGGGTTCTTAGGAACTGGCAGTTAAGCGTGCTCATGTGAGAGTAGTACTGGCTTGAGTGACCTGCCGGGAAGTCTTCAAATGAGGCCACAAAAACAAAGCCGTGAGCCTGCGGGCAAAGCGGACAATATTGTGGCCTGCGTAAGGCGGGGTGTTACAAGTGGTATCAGAGCCAGGTTGAGCCGTTCGGGATGGTGGGGCAAACCTCATAGAGGACGATGAGTCCCAAAGGGGGGGGGGGTGATTGTAACACCCTAGGCAAATCCCACATCGGCTGTGGCCTGGAGAGATGTTGGGTAGGGGTGAGCAAAACCGACCCGATCCCGAATCCCGTCCCGATCCCGAGTCCCGATTCTTGTCCCGAAACCGAACCGACGTCAAACGGGTCGGGACTCGGTTTGAGTTTTTCGGCTTTTCGGGATTCGGGATAGTCGGGATCGGGTCGGGACGGGCCAAAAACCGAAAAACAACAAACAAAACCGAGAAAACCGACCGATCTCGTCCCGTCCCGACTGTCCCGAAACCGAATCGAGCTTAATCGGGTCGGGACTCGGTTTGTGTTTTCCGGTTTGTCGGGATTCGGGATATTCGGGATCGGGTCGGGAGAGGCCCGATGCTCAGCCCTAATGCTGGGCTCATAAGATAACATTCGCCTTACATTGACACAACGCGTTTTGTGGTCTACTGCGAGTGAGGTTCTTAGGAACTGGCTGTTAAGCGTGCTCATGTGAGAGTAGTACTGGCTTGGGTGACCTGCCGGGAAGTCTTCAAATGAGGCTACAAAAACAAAGCCGTGAGCCTGCGGGCAAAGCGGACAGTATTGTGGTCTGCGTAAGGCGGGGTGTTACAATTCTTGTCCAGAACCGTAGATAATTCAATATCTCCATCATCAACACTCCACTCAGTAATAATAGGACCAGACGATGCAAGTATAGGCTGATTAGAACAAGGATTAACAACCTTAGGCTTCTTATGTTTCCTCATAGTCACTTTCGACAAATCAACAGTAGCATTCAATTCTTCAATATTCATATTAACAGGTTGTGCTAATGTATTATTCCCCTCTCCCAACTGTGAAACCGGCTTCAATTGTTGAGGATTGGCATCCAAAGATCAAGAACTACCAACAAACTCAGTCGACCTAGAAACAAGATGATGGTAATTCTCCGTCGAATCCTTATTCTTAGTATTAAGAAACCCCTTGTTAATCATCTCTCTAAACCCACAACCCGTAATTCAATACAAACAAGCAAATAACTAACAAACACTACCAGCAGCATGCACGTCCAGTTAAACAAGAGTAAACCCTAACAAAAGTTTTAGGGTTTAAATCGACGAAGCAACAATCAACTACCCAGCGTCCATAATTGCATGCAACCAATCGGATTTATAATAAAAAATAAAGCAAATAGCGAATTAAACCCAAATCAGCACCGACCCACGATTGTAGGAATTAATATAATCTAGTCGGTTGCATGCAAAAAACAATGAAGAACAAATCCTTGCGGTCAACAATATTAGCAAAGCAAAAAGCAAATCCAATAAAATCACACCGACCCACGATGGTAAGAACCAATAATCAATAAGAGAATAAAAACTAAAGGTTTTGATTATCGGGATAATTCAAGAACATTTTGTTTCTAAGCATAAGGAACAAAGCAAAACAGAGAGTATTATGTGTTTTCATATGTATGGAAGAGACCAGATATGTCTATGTCTGTTATAAAAACAGACATCTTGATAGTTAGATGGTGGTTAAAACAATTAAACACCAAGAGACACAACTGTTCACCAACATGCATGTTTGTTGCATTTTTAGCGAGAAAATATGTTAAGTTATTTTTTTTTTGAAAGGCGGATATTATTAAGAGACTAGCAAGGAGCTAAAAAATTATAAGATTACAAGATTAGAGTTTTTAAGCCAATCAATCCAACTAAATGAAGCTTTACATCTATGAGTTGAGATCCATGAAGAACCAATACTTGCCATAGAACCTATCAACTAATCATAGCCACCCATTTATATTTTCCACATTTTTTTTCAAAACAACATATCTTGCAAACGGTAAATCTTCAAGCTACAAAAAAATACCATCGCGACGAGAATTAAATGATCTTTCTATAAATATGCATTGTTATATACTTTCGACGATTTTTTTTTAATTCCCGCCCAAAAAGAATCATATATGATTCGTCAAAATCATATATGATTCGATTCTTACGAATCATATATGATTTGTTAAAATCAAATCATATATGATTTTTCTGGGCCAAAAAAAATAAGTTCATTGAAAAAAAAGTTTATCGAAAGTATATAACAATGCATGTCTATAGAAAGATAATTTAATTCTCGTCGCGATGGTATTTTTTTTGTAGCTTGACGATTTACGGTTTGCGAAATATTTAAGTTTTAAAAAAAAGTGGAAGTTTATTTTTTTATTTTGATAAAAAAAATGAATGGCTAAGATTGTTTGATGGGTTCTATGGTAAAAGTTGGATCTATAAAGAACTTTTGGCTTACATCTATATCGACATCAACAAAAGGAACGGGCCACCACGTCTTCAAAAAGCATCACCTTCGAAGGAAGATACTGGTACAAATCAAATAAGTCCATTAGTACATGATATAGGTATTTCGATCAAAAATTATTTGTAAGAAGGAGAGAAAGATACTAATACGAATCAAAATACCTAAGTATAATGATAAGTTTAGATCTACCGGATGTCGTTCAAGGACTGATGAATTTGAAAAACGCGTTTAGTTTACGGTTTTATGCTTAGTTATCTTCGATTTTTGGGGTTTATATTAATATCAAAATGGAAGCTAAAAGGAAGCAAAGGCAAACTATAGCTAAGAAACAACTACTAACAACGACAAATATTATTTTAGACCAAAATCTTCAACTAAAATCCGAAAGCTTGCAACTTTATTTATTAAAAAGTTAAAATTTTGATTTTTAAAAGTAAAAATACTATTAAACTGAATAAAGTTTCATTCAGCATATCGGGAGTTTACTCTTTTTGTTTGGTCCATGTTTTATGGGAGATATCATTCTCTTTGTGGACAGACCATATGTTTTTTTTTGAAAAGCAACTTTTAGGTTATGTTTGAGACAAAGCTTTTTGAAGCTTTTTTTGGGCAATAAGCGGTGAACAATGAGCTTTTTGATTTTTAATGTTCGTTTAGCATGAGAGCTGTGGGCTTTGCTATTTTTTAGGAAAGCTCATTTTCCCAATGCTTCTTTATGAAGCTGTGAGCTTTTTTGGCTACTGCTCACAGCTCACTTTTACTGCTCACTGCTACTGCTCACAGCTACTTTTGCCAAACATAGCCTTAGATTAAACACAAAGAAAAAAAAAACAAAACAAGACATCCCAAAATAAGACATCCCCTTAAATAATCAAGACAATTAAGAGGAGGACCCAAACACCATACAACAAAACTAACATTACCAAACAAAGTCCTAACCATATCTATGTTATCACACAGTCATGGAACAACAAACTAAGACAGCCCCACATGGACAAAGATGCACATATAAACATGGCCAACAGTAAGCATATAATATCCAAAAGCAAAGTGCAAAGACACCAAATTGACTTAAAATCTGATCCTGTCCCAAACAGTCACAAAGCAT